>MU223638.1:2857197-2879025 GCA_018584345.1 Thuja plicata
GGAATGAACCGCCATAAAAACGGGGGAATGTTTTTGATCAAGATCCAGCGAGGGGCTGATAGAGCGAGGACTTCTTCGTAATTTGCCTCTGGGGACCAAGCTATTGCTCTAAAGGATGTCGAGCCAACAACCCAATATTGTTTTTTAAGGACTTCTGCTTGAGCCTCATGGTTAACAAAAAAAATGACAAACAGACCTTTTTGAATCTGCCGACAGAACGAAATATGCAACCCTAATTTAAGATTCCAGTATTTGTGAAACCAGTCATCAAGAAATTTCCTAGGAGGAACCTTATCAATTTCTACTGCTGAAAAGAAAATTGCCGAACTTTTTAACCTAGTTTTTTCCTCAACAATTTCAGCAAGCATCTCAGAATTAGGAGAAACAGAGAAAGACTCGGAGCTTCCAAGGTTCTTACCGGCTTGATGGGTTCCATTGTTAATATTAAATCTAGCCTCCGAGTGAATCGTGATCCCAGCGGTGGCTACAGCTTCTGAAAATGTCTTAGGGCGGTCGGGAGGAGGAGATGAAATCACATGGGTTTTAAGTTTGTTAATGCTAATATCTTCCCTCGGCAGAGCCGAGAGAAGGGGAGTGGGTACAACATCTGCAGGGGTGTTAATGCAATTAATGTTATTAGATGCAGGGGAGTAAGGATCGAACACACCTGGCGTCGGAGTAAAACCGCTGTCAGAGGAGCCACCTTTGCTGTCAGATAAGTTTGCCATGTTGGAATTGGAAATTTCGCCACCAATTTGGCTGTTACTGCCAAGTCTTCCTCCAGCGTCGAAGACCGAGTTGGAGATGGAGGATTTCGCAGATTTCGCAGCGCCAATCATCGCAGAGCTCAATTTTCAAATTTAGTTATTCACACAAAAAAAAAAATATATATATTAATATTAATTTTGTTTATCAAAAGAATAGTTCGTTCTCTTTGGCTGAGAGCCAAGGACTGAGGGGCATCCATTCCGCCAAATTCGCCCGGGGCATGATCCCGGCCTCATCCCTTATCAGATGTCTTCACGAGATTTGAACTCTAGTGGGCTGAATGAGAACCATTGAACTTCACCAGTCGACCAATTCACAAAACAATTGATCAATTAAACTCGGTGAATACAATATTATTAAATAATACAAATAGTAATAAATATTTCCACAATAAGAATGCCTCGTACATTTTGTGATAGGAAAAAACAACATAAAGCCGCAATTACCTTAATCCACAACCTCTTAAACCATAGTTTAATCCAATAAAATTGACTTCAATAAAAACAAATCACATAAAATTCTTACGATTTATAACAAATACAAAGCATGCTCAAGTATGAAGCTATTCTCTTAATTGATTATGTACCACCACATTACAATCTACGTGATGTGCTTCTTTTTGTACGAAATACCTAACATGGAATGTAACCCCTTTTTCTACACCTGTACTCCTTCCTTTTCTTCTCCTTTCCCAAAGCCCAATAGAATGAGTAAAAGACAAATTCAGCGGAGACCCCCACCACACGTATTACTTTTATTTCTCCTTATCCTAAGGGGGGCCCTAAAAAGTTGGAGAACAAAGTTAAAGAGAATATTGTAAAGGTTTCCGTAATCTTCCCTTTCCCTTCCTTTCCTTTATAAGCTGTTTTCCAAATAATAGTGTTGAGTTATATTGCTTTTAAACATGGTCTTTTGATGGTAGGAGAAATACAATTTTTATTTTGATCGATCATGTTTCAGAATGAGTAATGTTTAGGTTCTTATTTCTAATTACACTTGCCATATTTTAAAACTAATGATACCAAATTTTCATAGTCTATATTAATAATCGATGATATTTCTAAATTAGTTTGCTTAATTTTTTTTTAAAGCAAAGTCACGATATATAAAAAGGAAAAGTAGGGGAAGGTCAATTACTACCTAGATAAAGACCATTTTAAACTATCTAAAAAATATAAATCCACAAAATATGTAATATAATTATTTGTATTAAATTTTTTTAAATATATAAGCAAATATTTTTAAAAACAATTATAATCTATATTTATATTTTAAAGCCAATACCTCATAAATATAGGTCTTAATAATTTACAAATGCTTTTAATACAAAAAAAAGAGTTATTAATAAAATTAATATAATAAAACCCCCCAACAAATAAAAATATCTTACAACCGCATCACAATCTCATGTTAATGATATGCTCATCAATTTCATGAACATAGGACAATTGCCAGAAAATACATTAGATTAAACAAATTCAACCAAATTCTTTACATCATCACTCATTTTTTTCTAATTGAACAAATTCAAAGAAACAAATAGACATAATTTAATTCACAATGGCCAAACACGACGGCCCAAGATACCAATACAAACCCCCAATGGGCCAAAATAAATGAATTGCAATTACAAGAGGGTTTCTACCCATTCCCTTCTGTTTGGGTGTTGGAATACCAAATGCTAGATATAGTCAATTCCGGAAGATGCTACAATTCTGGAAGATACTTATCCTCAAAATAATTTTCGGAATATGGGCTGGACCCGTTTGGTTCACCCGGAAGATGACTGAGAAGATGCATAAGAATTTTTAATTGTTTATTTCTTAATTTCTTTGAATATAGACACACACACACATGTGTGTGTATATATACACACCTATGTATATATACACACCTATGTATATATGGGTATATATATACACAAATGTGTGTATACATATATGTGTGTATATACATACACGTGTGCATATACACACATGTACACATATACATGTACATGTGTGTGCATATGTGTATATACACACGTGTGTGCATATGTGTATATACACAAATGCACACACCTGTGTACACACACACACACATATATATATATATATATATATACACATGTATATATACACACATGCACGCACATATGTGTATATACACATGTGTATATATACATACATGCACACACCTATGTGTATATAGCAAAGTGTCTATATATACACATATGTGTGTATACACACATATATGTGTGTATATACATGTGTGTGCATATACACACATGTGTGTATATGCACACATGTGTGCATATACACACATACACACATGTATGTGTATAGCAATATAATATACCAATGTGCTTCAGAATGAATGTTTGGAGAAGTCACGGATTTGACGAGATATTAAATTTGGTTTTATAAGATTTGGAATTCAAAATTCCAATTCCACCTATTTGGGTGGAAGATGCATATGCCTATTTTGGGGCAATATTGGAATCTCAAAATTCCAATTCCAGTTTTTTTGGATGGACAAAAACATGAAAGAAACAAAATTGGGAATTAGATAATTCCAATTCCATGCATATTCCAGCTACCGAACGGGCCCTCACTCAAAGAAAGAAAATACTACATTTTTAGCTAGAGATCGAAGTCTGTTATTAGAACCAGAAAACAATAGGGTGGGAAAAACCATATCGGCCCATCCACCCTTTCAAAATACCCATTATGGGTAATGAACATGTAGAGCAGAGCCAAGACCTCTCAAAATCCTTTGTTGGCCAAAAGCTTGGTTTCCATAGCATGGAATATGACTCTTATTATCAGCACCACCATGCATGCTTGAGCCACACAAAATTGTAAGTGCTTAAAATTGTAAGGGCATGGAGTTTTGCCTTGCACTGGGACCAACTCTGCATCTACGTGAAACTTTCTTAACCCTTTTCAACAAACCCATTTCTCGTGTTTGCCTGAGCTCTTCCTGTTCAATTTTGAGAAGTTTGAAATAGCTATTGTGCTAACTTGAAGGGGAGAATAGTAGAAAGTATGGACACATGTTTTTGACTTGAAGGGGAGAAGAACATAAAGTCTAGGCGTAATAGAGAGACTGATGACATAAATGGAGGGGAACAATTATCAATTCTTTTTCACACCATTACTGCTCTTTTCCAAACTAATTTAGCATCTATCCAACTGAACAAATCACTATACCATCCATATTTAATGAATGGGGTGACAATCATGTGAGTTGGTGAGTTCCCAACCATCCAAGGTATGGGAAGAGAGTGGTATTGGCGGGAAGAGGTTGGGAATTATGAATGTTCATTGAATGACATTTGGTGGTTTGGTTTACAGGGCACGTGACGTTCAGACGCCACATTTTCTCCCTTTAATGCATTTTTGACTTAGTGTAATCTAACACATTAAACTTGTCATAAACCACTCATCAACTTACATCAATAAACATCCATTGCATGAATAAACAAACCAATGAAGAAAAACAACCACAACCATGCAACACAATAACACCAATATTTTTCTCGTGGAAACCCAACTAGGAAAAACCATGTGTGGGGATGACACCCACAAATAATTATGCACTCTTCTTAAGTACGTCCTATCAAGAGCTTAGCCCTGTAAGGAGCTTACAAATGCCCAGTTAAGAGAAAGACCCTGCTAGGAGCCACCCGGTCAAGGGATTTACCTCTAGCTTTGTTAGGAACTTTACCCTTTAGGAGTAATCATGTTAAGGGATTTCAAACCCTAATTAAAGAGTCACCTAGTTAAAGGATTTACAAATCAAACTTGTTAGGATCTACCCAGTTAAGGGATTTATCTTGATTAAACTCAAGTGAAAGTGATATGAGAAACTAGCATTCCTCCTCTGTTGGTACAGATCCATTTCAAGTTGAATCTCTGCTTTACATGCAGACTATCCAAACCCTACAATTCATCCAATTACATTCATGATCTTTCTCTTCCACACACTTCTCATAATACATCATTTTACATATAAATACATTTCAAGCTCATTAGGCAGCCACTACCTAAAACATGACCTAATATATCATTAAAAACATTCTTGCTCAATCCTTAAACCCTGAAATGTATTACCAATTTGCAATTACAATTTCAAGTCCAAGTCGGTCTTCAAATTCATTGCACATTCAATTTGACATAGAAAAGTCAAACCACAAAACACTTTCCAATGTTCTTTCTCAACTTCAAGAAATTTGATCATAACGATCGTAAAAATTCCAACTCATCAATCCTCATTGATCTGCAATGTTATTACAATCCCTAGAACACATAACCACTTACCATAACATGATACATCATCACCGGTTGAGGAGCTGACTGATTGTTCTAATAAATTCTTTTAATTTCACTAAACGATCTTATGTTCATTGAAACTCAGTCTTCTAGTCACTTGATCATGATGTGGTTGCAACAACAACCCCATAACCTAGTCAAGATAATATATCCTAAACCACAACACCTGAATCCAAACCTATTTAACACAATCATCAAATCATTCCTCCTTGGATACATCGTGTTCTTCAAGTTGACCTGTCAACCTTCAATCAATCATAAGTCACATCATACATATGATAAACATGTCCGATCATAGATATAACATCTAGAGACATCACTTAATCTTCCATTACGATCACACATGCCAACTCTTAACACAACTCTAGATTCAACCTCTTGAAGATGCATCAACATAATAGGTACATTATCAACCAACAAACACTAAGTTGACATAAATGACAACATCATAACTGATCAACCTATCATCAAACTTGCATCACACACATGCCATACCATACTCAACTTATCTCTGCGTCATTTATGTCAACATAGAGGATGTATGTGGGTACATCAAGTATGTTTCAAAATTAATTCAGAAAACAAAAAGTAGAAAGTCAAAAAAATTATGGAAATTTGGTACATCTATGGGACAAAGCTGGAAAAGATCCCCTGGAACCACCATCAGTAAGCCACCAAAATTTAGATCTATTTGTTTCCTTGATTCCTTGGCTATGTAGTTCAATTTATCAAAATGTTCTCCATGTATCATATTTATCTCATAAATTACCAGAGCTTTTGATGTTTTCCACGTCAAGGAAGCCAACGTGGTTGTTCATGTCTTAGAACGTGTGGAATTATTTATTACGATACTGAAATTATAGAATGTCTACATTTGTATCTATGTGGAATGAAAAAAAAAGCCTCCTGTATGTTTATGTTGGCCCTATTTTAGCTTCCCATAATTCTATAGTCCATTGATGGAATCCCTTGACTGCACGTTATAAAAAAATGTTATTGTTGAATAGGTTTTAGAAACATTCAAGGAATTGCAATTGGCAGGTGTAAAGCCAAAGATATTTTAAATAGACATACATCAAATGATAAAGCATCATTTTTGTTTTCAAAATTTGAAAGTATGTCTAGGGAAGTCAACTGTTTGACAAAATGCCTAGATAGAAATATCACCTAATGGGATATTATGGTTGTAGGATATTCACAAAATGTATGTGTTGCAAAGGATTTAGAAGATTTAATCTACATTCCATTCACGGAATCCCTTGACTGCAGGTTATGCACAAAACACTGTTGTCAAATAGGCTTTACAAATGTTTAAGAAATTGCACTTGGCAGGTGTGAAGCCAGTCTCTGAAACCTTCACCAACATCTTCTCTACCTAGGACAAAGATCTTTGAAATAGACATACATCAAAGGATAAAGCATAATTTTTTTTTAGTATTTTCAACTTGTTGGAATAATGGAATGGTGTGTACTGAGAAGGGAGGGGTGAATCAATACCCTTGAAATTTTTATCACTTTAACCTTTAGTAATCTTTACTTGCATTACCGACCATATTTATTTTCTACCTTATGCATGTAACATCAAAACATTAATGTAATTGCATGTAAACATTCATAGAAACATTCATGAAACTTAGTTACACATGACACAAGAATTCGTAACATAGAAAACCCCTGTTAGAAGGTAAAAATTGCGATGGGGATGAAACTCACAAAGCTTCAATATCTACAGAATGGAAGGTGCCGGTTAAGGCTACAAGTGTGATCACTTTGGATGATCTTACCCTGTTAGGAGTAACATTTTAGACTTGTTAGGTCTAATCGATTAAGAGATTTTAACAACATTTTTAAGTTTGCACTTGGTTAAGAGATTTACAACAAGATTGTTAAGTCCACCTTCTTAAAGGATTTCTTCTATTTTCTACGATTGTTAGAGAGTAGTCAAAAATAATTATGACCTGATGGTATGCAATCTTGAATTGATGATTAAAGATCCTTTAAGTTCACATAATGTATGTATCACCTATAGTGATGGATAATACCTTTGTTCTGCTCGGTAGCCTTGAATCTAGTTCTTCATAACTGAATTCTTCCTTTTGTCCTTCTGCATGAAACTCTCTGTCTAATCCATAGATGTCTGTTGCGGCTACAATCATCATGTTCTGATTGATTATACATCTATATATACAAAGTTTTTGACCGATCTAGGTTTCACGCTTTACAAGAATAACTCTATGATCAAAGGTTTACAACTTGACCTTGATCTCCTAGTTTGCATGTTTACAATCAGTTGAATTGATTAAAAAAATTACATATGCTTTACTTGATCCTCAAGAAATGGTTTTATAGCTAAGCATAAAACTATTTATAAAACTTAAGTGCTTTATTTGATGTGCATCTCAGATCCGCTTTTCTCGGGATTAAAATTGTCTCTCGGTAGACTGGTTCTCAGGTTGCTCTATATACTGGTGCTCAGTTAACTCTGTAGATTGTTCTCTCGGGTTAATCTGTGAACTTTTCTCTCATTTTATACTTTGAACTGTCTGTCGGTGATAGTGCTATCGGTGTTCACTCATTTCGGTGATCAATGTGCTAAGATATTTTTGGTGACCTCTTCACTTGTCTGTTTCGGTGAGCTCTGCGCTTGTCTGTTTGCTATTACTCAGTGATCATGTAACCGACGGTTCAAAAACTGTTTCCTTGTAGACTAATGACAAACTTATGATCCTTTAGGATTATCAATCTCCCCCTTTGGCATTAGTATCAAAAGCTGATATGTGCTAACTGATATGTTCATTATATACACCAAGTGTTTATCTTGTCAATGAATCCCCCTATGTGCATGCCTCTGTACATTGTATGTACATGTGTCCCTTTATAAGGTATATACATTTTCCCCCTTTGGATTTTCCCCCTTTTGTGTACATTCATTTTCCCCCTTTTTTGAAAATAATGACAAAGGTGTAGTACTTACAGCTTGTCAAATATGTGAGCATGATATTTTTGAATGTCTTCCATCTTCTTCTCCTTGAGGTGTTCCAGGGTCATGTGCTCCAAATTGATTATGGCGTGGATGTCATATATACTCTCGGTGACTAACATTTTTGGGGTGGCAATCAATGTTTTTGCCGAAGTCATGTGTTGTTGCACCAATGTGAGATTCAGTAGTAATAGAACTTGGAGCTCAGTTACTTAATCTCTGATTGTTATTTTAGTGTTTAGTATCTCTAGTCTCAACCATTTTTATTCTAAAATCTTCTCATAATTCCATTGGAATGCATTTTACTCGGTTGTGAAACTTTGTGCAGTAGCCTTAAGATCTCCATCTATCTTTGCTATCTTTTCACTATGCTCTTTAGTGAAGTGCTCTAGTGTGCATAACTTTTGAACTAAGGTAACTACTTCTAAAATAAGAGGTTCCAATGAATTTACCAGTTCAGAAATTTTTACCTTGTTCTCTGCCACTTCATGGCTGATTTTCTCGGTGAGCTTATATTGGTACTTCTCTTTTGCTCATTCTTCTATGACCTTCTCGGTGTCCACATTCTGATTGGTGATTTCCTTGGTTAGAGCTGAGAGTTGATCAAGTATTGGTGCATTTTAATCAATTTCTATGTTAGGTACTATCTACATTAGTATTTCCTTTGTTTTTTCCAGTACCTGTGTGTTCTTGTGCTCCTTTTTTAGCTTTTCCTATATTGCCTTTCTTTTGCAGAGTTCCCCATACTTGGTCAGGGACTTGGGATCTAGTGTCCTTGGATCCCAGTCGGGTATGTCTATAATTTCATCAAGTGTGACTGGAGCTTTACTCTTCTTCTTCTTCTTCTTCTTCTTCTTCTTTGTAAAGGTGCTGGAAGCAGGGGAATGTAGAACCATAGCAAGTTCCTTCTCCACTTCTTTTGCTTTCGGTGATTGCGTTGGAGGTGTTGTGCCTTTGGTAAGCTGCTTGGTATTGACCTTTTGGTCGGTAGTACACATCTCTACATCAACCTTGTCTTTATCTGCAACATTTTTTATCTCTTCTGTGTCCTTGGTAGTGGCACCACTTGATTCTTTCTCTCCACTTGTATCTTTCTGCTCTTCATTTGTATCTTTTTTCTCCCCTTGTTCTTCAGTAATGATATTGATAGCTTGTATCAATAAAAGGCATGTGACCTGGTACATTTATGTGTGCAACATCTTGTGTTTCCTTTTCCTTTTCTTGCTCGGTGGTCACAGTTATATCTTCATCATTTTTGGGATCATCATCAAAATCAATCTGAGTTATATATTTTATGGGGATCTCTATTGTATCCCCTAATGATTGTAATATTTGAGGTACATCATACATGGCCTTACTCATATCTATTATCAAATCAATAGGATTGATTTCCTTGGTGTCATTAATGAAGATATGTTCTGGGCTCAGTGTGGCCTCTTTCTCTTTATAGTGAGGTGTCTCAATAAGAGCCAATACATGCTTGGGGCATTGAATATTTCATTCTAAATCTCATTTCTTTTTTTGTCAAGATCTTCTAATTTTCCCTCTAGTACTCTGTATGTTCTCATCTTTGCTGAGAATTTCTTTGCATGCTCCTTCATTGTTTCATCAATTTCTTCAACTGTTGACTTGGGTGGCAAGAGTGTAACCAGGGATCTTTCCCTTATCTATTTTTCTATGTGCAAGGCATATGTCCATCTTACTGATATTTTATCAATAAGCTTTTGTGGCATTTTCTTGTTGAATTGTATTGGTACATAGTTGTATGCAATGATTGCCTTAATTATGGCTTCTTCTATCTTATTCTGATCTTCGGGGGACAAGGTTAGCCATTGTCTTATCTTTCAGTGTGATATGCTCTGGGTGTTGATGATTGAATCTAAAAACTTCATCAATTGTTTTAGGAACTTTGAGATTTTTAGTTTGGATTCCTTGTTCACTCTCATCCTGTTTAGTGTCATCCTTGTCCTCTTTTCCTCTTATATATCTCCTTCTTTTCCTTGGTGCTAATGGCCCTGGTTTGAGTCTTTCTTTTCTGATAATTTCTCACAACACCTTTCTTTACCAGTGGTGAGTCTGCCTCTCTTATAGTCTTACTCCTTGTTCTTGATGAAGCTATCATATTTGCAACCTTTTCTTTCATGGTAGGTGGTTCATCAGATTCAGTAGATTCAGAGTCACTGAACTCTTCACCTTCACCAACAGGTGACTGTCCCTCGGTGACATCTTGTTGTTTCGATTCTTCATCATTTACTGATAGTTTATTTTCAAGTGTTTTCACCATTTTTGTCTTCTTTCAGTCTATCTTCTTTACTAGTAAGCCAGTCTTGATTCTAGACTTGGATTCCTCATATGTGCCAAATATGCTCAATGATTTGTCCATTGGTTCATTTAGTAAGGCTTCAATATCCTCTGTAGCCTGATCAATGTTGATCTCATAGTCCAGTGGTGGTAACCATGATGTTCTTGGTAGTGCAGGTTTGATAAGAGTGGTGTTAGTGTCAACCATAAAACATATCTCATCCTTATATTTCTCTACTAGTTGAGAAGGAATTATCATCCTTTTCTCCATCCTAGTCTTAAATATGGCAAAGTAGCCATCCATTAAGGGTGTGAACTTATCCCCTAATGACTTAATGAAGTCACTTATCTATGCAGTAATGGGTCAGCTTGATTCCCAAGTGACATTACCGATAGAAGGAAAGAAGTTCTAAAAATAGAAGAATATGCATATAAGGAGCGAACATAACTTACATGTATTAGATCTGGCAGATCTAATTGTTCTCATATTTTCTTCCAGTTTCTTTAGAAGAAGATCGGATATGTCCACTTGTAGTCCCTTCTTCACAATTTTATATGCAGTGTCAAATGCTCCACATGCTATATTTTTCATTCTACTAGCTTGGAATATTTTATATCTCACCACATATGCACGAAATTTCATCTCAGGGTCAGTGATTGAATTAACCTTCAAACCTCTACCATCCCACTCGGCTTTAGTGAGTTTCTCAATTTATTCTCATTTCGGGTGCTTTAGGGCCTTAGCCTTCTTGGTTATGGGATAACCTGTCACTACATGGATCACATCCCTTGTGATCAGTTTTGGTTCATCCAACCACATTTTCTTATCATGTACTCGGTTGAGTACTATGCAAATCCACTTAGTTTTGAACTCTGTCAGGAATAATAGGGCATTGGTTAATCCTTTCACCTCAATGTGTTTGTGTTCATCTTTCAATTGTCTGTCTTGGTGTAACTTCTTGTAAGATTCTTCAATCTCAAGATTTCCAATCTCTGCAACCTTGTACTGGATGTATACTCAGACGTCTTCAATCAACAAAACCCTAGGAGGTATACTCAAGAATGCTCCATGGTTGTTGGGTTGAGAAGAAACCTCGAGACAAAATTTTTAGTCGGGCTCTTCACAAGTAGAGTTATTAATCAGGTTGATCTTCTTGTCCTTCACATTCTTGATCTTTGCGACTTGTGAGGTAGTTGTCATTGTTTGTGAAATATTTAGGGCTTTTTCACAAATGAACCGTGAGCTTGGTAAGTCTTGTTACTTACTGGATCTTCTCTATGGATGGTTGAAATTTGTCAGAGTTGCTTTGGAATCACTATTAATCTCTCTGCAATATAATCATTGTGAATCACTCTTCCCTCTCTACGCTTCACTCTTTTTCTCTTGGTGAATGAAATGAGCTCCCGTTACCCTATTTATAAAGAATAACCTAAGTGATGCATTAAATACTTTAGCTACCACTCAGTTGAAAAAAAAAATCTGCTCGAGTATCATACCAAAGACTTCATCCTCAATGAGTATACAACACTCATGGTAAGTGAGAACTTAGCTGTACTTTTCACATGTTCACCGACGGTGCTCAGCATGTAGCGAAGACTTGATTGTATTTCCCATGATTACCAATGATGCTCAGTTTACATTAACAATTTGGTTGTTTTTCATATGTACACTAACAATTCTTGGTGTGTATTGACTGACGAGACTCGATTCACAAAATCATAACAAGTAATACCATAGTGCATCTCCATTCATGCTAATTTGGCATATTATCATGCATATAGAAGCTAATGTAAAATATAGTTTTGTACAGTGCAGTTCCATACTTACTCATATTGCTTAGGTGGGCGTAGTGGAATCACCTAATCCATTAGATGAGGTTTCACCAACTGTAGTGCTTAGTCCAACATTGTCATTGTTTTAATCTCTCCTCCACATTTGATTTCTCATTCTCCTGATGTCTTCAATAGTGTTTACATTTGCGAAAGTGCTTGAGTCTGTCACTCGGTCTCTATAGGCCTTTCTTAGGTGACCAACCTTATGACAGTGTAAGCATGTCATTGTGCAATTATTCCAGTTCTTTGATCTTCGTATCCATTTCCTCATGCAGTTTGCAGCTATGTGTCCATATCTACCACATGCTATGCAATTTACCCATGTGTTGTAACACCAAACATATGAGTTACCGACTCTTCTCGGTTGATAAGCATTCTCTTTCTTTTTAGTTTTCCATACTTGATTTTTCTTTTTCCTGCATTCATGAGATGTGTGCCCATGAATTTTGCAAGTAGAATAATATTTTTCCATGTAGGATTCCTTCTTTGGTTTTTTTAACTTAGATATGAATTAATGTTCTTTGTTTCCATGCTTGTTACAGTTATAACAATTACCTATGAATGTAGACGTAGATTTAGGAATACCTTTAGATTTTCTCCTGCAAACATTTGATGTGTTGCCTGGTTTTCCACAGTGATTGCATGAATGCTTCCTTGGTCTTGGATTTGTGTATACATCTTTTTGATCATCTCAGTTTGATGATTCTCCATGCTTGGTATACCCTAGAATGGTATTGTTGTTGAGTCTTCTTTGTCCATTTAGAAAATCATCCATTCTTTTTACTCTCTTCATCTTTCTTGATCATATCATTGTGTTGTTGTTGAATCCTTACTTCATGCTTTAGTTTCCTATTTTCTTCTCTTTGTTCACCAATAGCTTACAATTTCCCATTGAGTTCTATGTTCACTCGATTGGCCTCATGACTCATAAGAACTATTTGATTGGTGATTTCATGATGATGTTCAGTAAGTCTCTGTATTTCAGATTCTTTCTCTTGCAACTTTTCAGTGATCTTCCTCTTTTGATCAATAGCTAATGTTCTTTCTTGTTCAGCTTGTCTTGCATTATTCATAACATCAATCATTATTACCACCTGTGTCTCTTGACTTATTTGTAGTACCTTTACTTGTTCAGTCGGATGTTGATTGATTTCATTAAGGATTGTAATGCTTCCTTCAGATGTGTCAGATGTATTGCTAGATGTAGATCCTGATGACTCAAACAAATCAGGTATCTCTTTTCATGGTAGTCAGTTTCATTGTAGTGAGATGCCATGACTTTTCTTTCATCCAATAGCTCTATCATCCTGATTCTTGCTTCTTTTTATTTCTCATAGAATATCTGTATTTGCAACTTCTAATTCTCAATATTCTTATCAAGCTTGTATCTTTTCATTATATGATATTTTCTCTCAAGTGATTTAAACTTTTCCAAATAAGAGATCTAGCTCTGATACCAATTATTGTAATAATGGAATGGTGTGTACTAAGAGGGGAGGGGTGAATCAGTACCCTTAAATTTTTTATCACTTTAACCTTTAGTAATCTTTACTTGCATTACCGACCATATTGGTTTTCTACCTTATGCATAATATTAAAACATAAATGTAATTGCATGTAAAAATTCATAGAAACATTGATGAAAATTAGTTACACATGACACAAGAATTGGTAACGCAGAAAACCCCTGTTAGAAGGTAAAAACTGTGGTGGAGATGAAACCCACAAAGCTTCACTATCTGCATAATGGAAGGTCAGTTAAGGCTACACGTGTGATCACTTATGATGATCTTACCCTGTTAGGAGTAACATTTTAGACTTGTTAGGTCTACTCGGTTAAGAGATTTTAACAACAATGTTAAGTGTACACTCAGTTAAGAGATTTACAATAAGACTGTTAAGTCCACCTTCTTAAAGGATTTCTTATATTTTCTACAATTGTTAGAGAGTAGTAAAAAATACTTATGACCTGATGGTATGCAATCTTGAATTGATGATTACAGATCCTTTAAGTTCACATAATGTATGCATCACCTATAGTGATGGATAATACCTCTGTTTTGCTCGGTAGCCTTGAATCTAGTTCTTCATAACTGAATTCTTCCTTTTGTGTCCTTATGCTTGAAACTCTCTGTCTGATCCATAGATGTCTATTGTGGATACAATAATCATGTTTTGATTGATTATACATCTATATATACAAAGGTTTTGAACTATTTAGGTTTCACGCTTTACAAGAAAAACTCTATGATCAAAGGTTTCAACTTGACCTTGATCTCCTAGTTTGCATGTTTACAATCAATTGAACTAATTAAAACAATTACATATGCTTTACTTGATCATCAAGAAATAGTTCTATAGCTAAGCATAAAGCTATTTATAAAACTTAAGTGATTTATCTAATGTGTATCTTAGATCCACTTTTCTCAGGAATAAAAATGTCTTTCGGTAGACTGGTGCTTGGATTGCTTTGTAGACTGGTGCTCGATTAACTCTATAGACTGTTCTCTTGGGTTAATATATGAACTTTTCTCTCGGTTTATACTTTGAAATGTCTGTCAAAGATAGTGCTATTGGTGTTCACTTATTTTGGTGATCAATGTGCTAAGACATTTTTGGTGACCTCTGCACTTGTCTGTTTCGATGACCTCTGTGCTTGTCTTTTTGCTATCACTCGGTGATCATGTAACCGACGGTTAAATTTTTTTATCCTTGTATACTAATGACAAACTTATGATCCTTTAGGATTATCATTCTCCCCCTTTGGCATTAGTATCAAAAACTGATATGTGCTAACTGATATGTTTAGTATATACACCAAGTGTTTATCTTGTCAATGAATCCCCCTATGTACATGCCTTAATACAGTGTATGTACATGTGTTCCTTTATAAGGTATATACATTTTCCCCTTTTTTCAATTTTGCCCCTTTTGTGTACATTCATTTTCTCCCTTTTTTGAAAATAATAACAAAGGTGTAGTACTTACAGCTTGTCAAATATGTGAGCATGGGATTTTTGAATGTCTTCCATCTTCTTCTCCCATTTCTCCTTGAGGTGGTCCAGGTTCATGTTCTCCAAAGTTGTTATGGCGTGCATGTCATAAATACTCTCGGTAACTGACATTTTTGGGGTGGCAATCAATGTTTTTGCCGAAGTCATGTGTTGTTGCGCCAATGTGAGATTCAGTAGTGATAAAGCTTGGAGCTCGGTTACTTCATCTCTGGTTTTTCTTTCAGTCTTTAGTATCTATAGTCTCAATCATTTTGATTGTACAATCTTCTCATAATGTCATTGGAATGCATTTTCCTCGATTGCGAGACTTTGTGCAGTAGCCTTAAGATCTTCATCTATCTTTGCTATCTTTTCACTATGCTCTTTAGTGAAGTGCTCTAGTGTGCATAAATTTTGAACTAAGGTAACCACTTCTGAAATAAGAGGTTCCAATGAATGTACCAGTGCAGAAAGTTTTACCTTGTTCTCTGCCACTTCTTGGCTGGTTTTCTCGGTGAGCTTATATTGGTACTTCTCTTCTGCTCGTTCTTTTATGACCTTCTTGTTGTCCACATTCTGAATGGTGATTTCCTCGGTTGGAGTTGAGAGTTGATCAAGTATTGGTGCATTTTGATCAATTTCTATGTTAGGTATTATTTGTATTACTATTTCCTTTGTTGTTTCCAATACATGTGTATTCTTGTGCTCCTTTTTGAGCTTGTCATGTATTGCCTTTCTTTTGCAGAGTTCTCCATACTTGGTCAGGGACTCAGGATCCAGTGTCCTTGGATCACAGTTGGGTATATCTAGAATTTCATCAAGTGTGACCAGAGCTTTACTCTTCTTCTTCTTCTTTGTAATGGTGCTGGAAGAAGGGGAATGTAGAACCATAGCAAGTTCCTTCTGTTGTTCTTTTACTTTCGGTGATTGCGTGGGAGGTGTTGTACCTTTGGTAGGCTACTTGGTATTTCCCTAGTTGTCGGTAGTAGACGTCTCTACATCAACCTTGTCTTTATTTGTAGATTTTTTTATCTTTTTGATGTCCTTAGTAGTGGTATCACTCGGTTCTTTCTCTCCACTTGTATCTTTCTGCTCTTCATTTGTATCTTTTTTCTCCCCTTGTTCTTTAGTAATGATATTGATAGCTTGTATCAATAAAGTCATGTGACCTGGTACATTTACCTGTGCAACATCTGATGTTTCCTTTTCCTTTTCTTGCTTGTTGGTCATAGTTATACCTTCATCATTTTTGGGATCATCATTAGAATCAATCTGAGTTATATCTTTTATGGTGATCTTTGTTGTATCCCCTAATGATTTTAATATTTGAGGTACATCATCCATAGCCTTACTCGCCTCTATTTTCAAATCAACAAGATTGATGTCCTCGATGTCATTGATAAAGATATGTTCTGGGCTCGGTGTGGCCTCTTTCTCTTCATAGTGAGGTGTCTCGGTAAGAGCCAGTACTTGCTTGGGGGCATTGAAGATTTCATTGCAAATCTCATTGCTTTCTTTATCAATGTCTTCTAACCTGCCCTCTAGTAATTTGTATGCTCTTATCTTTGCTAATAATTTCTTTGCATTCTCCTTCATTGTTTCAACAATTTCTTCAACTGTTGACTCGGGTGGCATGAGTGTAACTAGCGATCTTTCCCTTATCTATTTTTTGTGTGTAAGGCATATGTTAATAATCTTGCTGATATTTTATCATTAAGATCTTGTAGTATTTTCTTGTTGAATTATATTGGTACATACTTGTATTCAATCATTGCCTTAATTATGGCTTCTTCTATCTTATTCTGATCTTTGGGAGACAAGGTTAGCCATTCTCTTATCTTTCAGTGTGATATGCTCCTGGTGTTGATGATTGACTCTTCAACTTCATCAATTGTTTTAGGAACTTTGAGATTTTCAGTTTGGAGTCCTTGTTCACTCTTATCCTTTTTAGTTTCATCCTTGTCCTCTTTTCTTCTTATATATCTCCTTCTTTTCCTCGGTGTTGATGGCCCAGTTTGAGGCTTTCATTTATGATAATTTCTCACAGCACCTTTCTTTACCGGTGGTGAGTCTGCCTCTTTTGTAGTCTTATTCCTTGTTCTTGATGTAGATGTCATATTTTCAACCTTTTCTTTCTTGGCGGGTGGTGCATCAAATTCAGTAGATTCGGTGTCACTTAACTCTTCACCTTCATTGATGGGTGACTGTCCCTCAGTGACATCTTGTTTTTCTGATTCTTCATCATTTACTGATAGTTTTTTTTCAAGTGTTTTCACCATTTTTGTCTTATTTCTGTCTATCTTCTTTACTACTAAGCCAATCTTGACTCTAGACTTGGCTTCCTCATATGTGCCAAATCTGCTCAATGATTTGTCCATTGGCTCATTTAGTAAGGCTTCAATAGCCTCTGTAGCTTGATCAATATTGATCTCATAGTCAAGTGGTGGTAACCATGATGTTCTTGGTAGTGCAGGTTTGATGAGAGTGGTGTCGGTGTCCACCATAAAAAATATCTCATCCTTATATTTCTCTACTAGTTGAGCAGGAATTCTCATCCTTTTCTCCATCCTAGTCTTAAATGTGGCAAAGTAGCCATCCATTAACGGTGTGAATTTATCCCCTAATGACTTAATGAAGTCACTTATCTGTGCAGTAATGGGTCGGTTTATGTCCCAAGTGACATTACCAAAAGAAGGAAAGAAGTTCACAAAATAGAATAATATGCAAATATGGAGGGAACCGAACTTACATGTATTAGATCTAGCAGATCTAATTGTTCTCATAATTTCTTCCAGTTTCTTTAGTAGCAGCTCGGATATGTCAAGTTGTAGTCCCTTCTTCACAATTTTATATGTAGTATCAACTGCTCCACATGCTATGTTGTTCATCCTTCTAGCTTGGAATATTTTATATCCCACCACATATGCACCAAATTTCATCTCGGGGTCGGTGATTGAATTAACCTTCAAACCTCTGCCATCCAACTAGGCTTTAGTGAGTTTCTCAATTTCTTCTCACTTTAGATGCTTTAGGGCCTTAGCCTTCTTGGTTATGGGGTAACCTGTCAATGCATGGATCACATCCCTTGTGACCAGTTTTGGTTCATCCAACCACATTTTCTTATCATGTACTTGGCTGAGTACTATGTGAATCCACTCAGTTTTTAACTCTAATGGGAACAATAGGGCATTGGTTAAACCTTTCACCTCAATATTTTTGTGTTCATCTTTCACTTGTCCATTCTGGCATAGCTTCTTTTAAGCTTCTTCAATCTCAAGATTTCCAATTTCTGCAACCTTGCAATGGATGTATGCTCGGACGTCTTTTATCGACAAAACCCTAGGAGGTATACTCAAGAAAACTCCTTGGTCGTCGGGTTGAGAAGCAACCTTGGGAAAATAATTGTAGTTGGTCTCTTCACAAGTAGAGTTATTAATCAGGTTGATCTTCTCGTCCTTCACATTCTTGGTCTTTGCGATTCGCGAGGTAGTTTCCATTTTTGTGAAATATTTAGGGCTTTTTCACAAATGAACTGTGAGCTCGGTAAGTCTTGTTACTTACTGGATCTTCACTTTGGTTGGTTGAAATATGTTGGAGTTGCTTTAGAATCACTATTAATCTCTCTGCAATATCGCTATGAGTCGCCCTACCCGCTCTGTGCTTCAGTCTTTTTTGCTTAGTGAATGAAATGAGCTCTTGTTTCCCTATTTATAGAGAATAACCTAAGTGGTGCATTAAATTCTTTAGCTACTACTCGGTTGATGAAACAAAGCCGCTCGGGTATCATACTAAAGACTTTGTCATTGGTGATTATACAACACTTGGGGTAAGTGACATAGTTATACTTTTCACATGTTCACCGATGGTGCTCGGTATGTAGTGAAGACTTGATTGTGTTTCCCATGATTACCAATGATGCTTGGTTTACATTAACAACTTGTTTTTTTTCATATGTACACTGACGATGCTCGTTGTGTATTGATTGACGAGACTGGATTCACAAAATAATAACAAGTAATACCATACTGCATCTCCATTCATCCTAATTTGGCATATTATCAATGCATATAGGAACTGATGTAAAATATAGTTTTGTACAGTGCAGTTCCTTACTTATATTGCTTAGGTGGGGGTGGTGGAATCACCTAATCCATTAGATGAGGTATCACCAACTATAGTGCTTAGTCCAACATTGTCATTGTTTGAATCTCTACTCCAAATTTGATTTCTCATTCTCCTGATGTCTTCAATAGTGTTTCCATTTGAAAAAGTGCTTGAGTCTGTCACTCGGTCTTTGCAGTCCTTGCTTAGGTGACCGACCTTATGATAGTGTAAGCATGCCATTCTGGAGTTAGTCCAGTTCCTTGATCTTCGTATCCATTTCCTCATGTAGTTTTCAGCTATGTGTCCATATCTACCACATGATGTGCAATTTACCTATGTGGTTTAATCCCAAACATATGAGTTACCGACTCTTCTCGGTTGATAAGCATTTTCTTTCTCTTTAGGTTTCCATACTTGTTTTTGCTTTTTCCTATATTCATGAGATGTGTGCCCATGTATTTTTTAATTAGAATGGTATTTTTCCATATAGGATTCCTTCTTTGGTTGGTTTACCTTAGATCTGCATTCATGTACTTTGTGTCCATGCTTGTTATAGTTATAACAATTACCTATGAATGTAGAAGTAGATTTAGGAATACCTTTAGCTTTGCTCCTGCAAACATTTGATGTGTGACCTAGTTTTCGATAGTGATTACATGACTGCTTCCTTGGTCTTGGATTTGTGTAGACATCTTTTTTATCAGCTCGGTTTGATGATTATCCATGCTTGGTATACCCTAGACTGATATTGTTGTTGAGTCTTCTTTGTCCATTCAAAAAATCATCCATTCTTTTTGTTCTCTCTTCAGCTTTCTTGATCATATCATTATGTTGTTGTTGAATCCTTACTTAATGCTTTAGTTTCTCATTTTCTTGTCGTAGTTCACCAATAGCTTCCATTTTCCCATTGAGTTCTATGTTCACTCGGTTGGCCTCATGACTCATAAGAACTATTTGATGGTGATCTCATGATGATATCTAGTAAGTCTCTGTATTTTGGATTCTTTCTCTTGTAACTTTTCAGTGATCTTCCTCCTGTCATCAATAGCTAATGTTCTTTCTTTTTCATCTTGTCTTGCATTAGTCATAACATCAATCATTCTTACCATCTATGTCTCTTGACCGATTTGCAGTACCTTTACTTATTCAGTCATATGTTGATTGATTTCATTATATCTTGTAATGCTTCTTTTAGATGTGTCATATGTATTGCTAGATGTAGATCCTGATGACTCAAACAAATCAGGTATCTCTTCTTCATGATAGTCAGTTTCATTGTAGCAAGATGCCATGACTTTTCTTTCATCCAATAGATCTATCATCTTGATTCTTGCTTCTTTGTATTTCTCATAGAAGATCTATATTTGCAACTTCTGATTCTTAATATTCTTATCAAGCTTATATCTTTCTATTGTATGATATTTTCTCTCAAGTGATTTAAACTTTTCCAAATAACAGATCTAGCTCTAATACCAATTGTTGGAATAATGAATGGTGTGTACTGAGAGGGGAGGGGTGAATTAGTACCCTTAAATTTTTTATCACTTTAAACTTTAGTAATCTTTACTTGCATTATCGACCATATTGCTTTTCTACCTTATGCATGTAA
Organism: Thuja plicata; assembly: GCA_018584345.1. Classification (NCBI taxonomy): domain Eukaryota; kingdom Viridiplantae; phylum Streptophyta; class Pinopsida; order Cupressales; family Cupressaceae; genus Thuja; species Thuja plicata. The sequence goes on from MU223638.1 coordinate 2,878,099, forward strand.
TATCAAAACATAAATGTAATTGCATATTGTACAATATAAAATAAGTGTGTACAATATAAATTTGTATGTGTGATGGATTGTAATTTTGATAATGTGTACATATAAAAATGAAAAGGGGATTGTATAATGTACTAAGAATGATTGATTGTTGATTATCTTGAAATGTAAGGCATTGATGTGTAAATTGTCCTTTAAGTTGCCTAGAATGTATTGAATTCCTTAACCTTAATTGAATTGTATTGATTAAGTATTGCAATTATGATTAAGGAGAAGATAAGATGTTCCCTTTTTACCCTCAAATACACAAATGGGAGATCCAAGTTGATCAACCCCAAAGAAGGGCTAATGCATAAATGAATCAACTATTTGGAAAGGAGAATAACAAAGGAGATACCTTAAATTCTGTTAAATATAAGTATGGAAATGATATATGACAGTAATTGAAGAAATAGAGGAAATTCCCTAACCTTGAAATATTTTAGATCAAAGAATGCTATTTTCTGAGGTCTGTAGACTATTTATGGAAAAACTGACAGTTGATCCCAAACCAAAACGCAGAGACGAACAAAACCCAGAAATCATTTTCCTTTCTGATGTTGTCTAATGAAAAAGGTCAACCTTGACCCACAAATGTCAACCCTAACCCAATAATGTCAACCTTGACTTGCATAGATCTAAAAGTGACTCTGTTCGCGCCGTCCGAAAGAAAGCTAAAAAGGGTATCCAGATCTGGTCTCAAATCAACTATTTTGCACCTGTACCTTGCTTGAAAATATCCTTGTGGCAGATTTGAATCCTTAAATCCACAAGTACACCTCAAAATGTGGAATGTAGAAAGGTAGGATGTCTTCAATCTCTTGCTTATAGATCTCCAACACCAAGTCTTGAATGGGTTCTTGAATTTGGAATAGGCTTGGAAGAAGGTGG
>MU223638.1:2906693-2944449 GCA_018584345.1 Thuja plicata
TTCACCGGGTTCAAGGATTCAATCACTTGGAAGCCTAATTGAGGCCTATTCCTTGTAGCCTTTCACAGTGTGTTTTTCCCACTTCTTTTAAAACTTTCCCAAAGAAGTTGAAAAACCAATCACACATTTAGATACCCTCTATCACTTTACAAGACATTTTGAAGGTTTTAGTTTCAGAAGTCCTCTGTACATAGGGTTTCTACAAACTAGGGTCAATAGGGCTAATAGGCCTAATTTCTAGGACAGTCTGCAACACAATGCAAAACTTACTCAAACTTGACCAATTTGACTGATACAAACTTGACCCTCCTAGAATGTCAAGATATGACTATGCCTTAACTGAAATTGCACTTAGACCGTACAGTATTTCACTACCCTGCATAAGAATGCTCACTGTTTCACCTCCAAACCACTAACCGGATAGTGCATGCTCGTCTAGGGCTTGGAATTAAAAATAGTAACTCAACTTTCCCTAAATCCTAACTTTGCATATATACAGAATATTGACTGCCCTAACATTTCCATCTATCCTTAGGAAGGTCCCATTGTTAGATTTCATGGGGGAGCCATGAATCGATTGACTGGTCAGGACATGACCAATGAACACACAAAACACAAAATATTTTATCTAAGACTTTACACTACCTCTAAAAAACTATCTTAATGAATGATAGATGCTTCAAACTATCCTAGGAACACAAAACAACAATTATTTTCAGTCATTCAATCTATTACATTCGACTGTCATAACAAAATGCTCGGTATTCCTAAATACACAGAGTTGCAGAGCTATTTCACTATTCAAATCTTGTTACAATGAATGAATAATGCTTAGATCCGAGTCCTTGGGTAACATTATATGCCATCTCCATGATTATAGGTGTTTTTGGTTGATTCCCCACTCCTATTCATAAGGGGATCCAAAGATAACTGAGTTGCATGCAACATTTTCAATAATTGCAAATGTTGTCATAGCAACATTTTAGCAACTTTTGGCATCTTTTCCATTATGCCTTCTCCCTAAGTTTTAGGACCTCTAACCTCTTCATTTCAAGGATCCAATATCATTAAAGAATTAAAGGCATCTCTATGTCCTCATTTATGTGTTTAGGACACATTCATGACTCAAATCCAACATTTAGCAACTAAGCCCAAGTAATTGAAAAACTACTAACAATGGCTATTGTTGTGACCTTAGTTCTAATGACTAACTCACCTAGCCCACATTGAAATGACCTTATAAGGTCTAGAAAAAACCTAACTATCTTGACTTGGCCAAAGTCAAGTACAAGCCAAAAATGATAAAAACATGGAGGTTAGCCTAGGTGTGCTCCTGCACCATCCTCCCCAAAACAAAAAGATCACTCCACCCTGGGATTGAGGATGCTTGGATCAATCCCCATCTTCTTGAACTCTGTTTGTTTTACCCATACTACATCAACATCCGTTTGATCATGCTTCTTTATCAAATGTTCCTTGTAGGCTTTGGTTCTAGTCTGTTTGTAGACTCTAGTATCCAATACACTGTCAACTCCTGTGACTGTAACAGGGGGTAATTGAAGTTCTTCCACATCTCTGATAAGTTCCTTGAGATTCTGATCCATGTCTTGTTGTGGTCCTTTGTAATGGACTAAGTCTGCAATGTTAAAAATAGGTGACAGTCCACTATCTTTTGAGTGCTCAACTTTAAATGTATTATCACCATACTTAGTTAAGATAGGACAGGGGCCTATCCTCATCATCTGAAACTTGTGAGGGACTCCCTTTTGAAGCCTTGATTTGTTAATATGTACCATGACCAAGTCACCCACATTGAACTAAACTGTTCTTCTACTCTCGTCAACCTTGGTTTTGTGTTTCAAGGTGTTCTCAGTCAAAGTCTTCCTCACTGTCTCATGTATCTCCTGCATTGCACAAGAAAAATCATCTGCATATCCACTTGCCTTCACTCCATCCTTCAACTCTCTCAACTCATAGAATCCTCTAGGATGTAATCCATATACTATCTCAAAGGGGCTCTTCCCTATTGATTTATTGATGGTGTCATTGTAGGCATACTCAGCCTGTCCAATCAATTGATCCCATTGCTATCCATACTCCTTTGTCAAGCACCTGAGTAGATTTCCAAGGATTTTATTCACCACCTTGGTTTGACCATTAGGTTGGGGATGGTAGGTAGACGCAAAGGATAAATTAGTGCCCAATCTTTGCCAAAGAGTCTTCCAAAAATGACTCATAAATTTAGTGTCTCTATCTGATTCTATGCTCATAGGCAACCCATGGATTCTTAGTATCTCTTTGAAGAAGAGAGAGGCTATTTGGATGGCATCATTAGTGGTCTTGCATGGCACAAAGTGAGCCATCTTGTTGAATCTTTCCACAACTACATATACACTATCCATGCCTTATTTTGTCTTGGGTAACCCAACTACAAAATCCATGCTCAAGCATTCCCAAGGCCTAGTGGGAATAGGTAGTGCCTGATAAAGACCTACATTTGAAGAAGTGCCTTTTTCTCTTTGACATACAATGCAATTTTCCACATACCTCTTAACATCAAGATTCATCCTTTGCCAATAATAGAACCCTTGAACAAGTTCTTGGGTCTTAGTGATCCCAAAGTGACCACTCAATGCACCATTGTGCTTTTCCTGAATCATATTCTCCCAAATAGAGCCTCTAGGGACACATAACTGATTTCCCTTGAATAAAAGATTGCTTTGCAATGTGTATTCAACATACTTACTATGAAAATGGTTCTTGTATTCAACACATACCTTGTAAATGTCTGAAAAATCCTCATCATCAGCATATAGATCTTTGAAATGATCTATTCCCATGCTCTTCAACTGAATCTCTTGGATAGTGAGAGCTCTTCTAGACAATGCATCTGCTACTTTGTTGAGTACTCCTTTCTTGTGATTGATATTAAAGGTGTATGCTTGTAGATATTCCACCCATTTCATGTGCTTGTGCTCAACTTTTCTTGAGAATTCAAAAAACTTAAAGCTTGATTGTCTGAATAGACAATGAACTCCTTGGGTAACAAATAGTGCCTCCACTTTCTCAAAGCTTGAACCAATGCATACAACTCAAGATCATAAGAATAATACTTCTTCTTTGCTTCACTCAAATTCTCTGAATGAAATGCTACTAGTCTACCCTCTTGGCTTATGCCAGTCCCAATAGCTATGTTACTTGCATCACACTCAATAGTGAAAAGCTTCTCAAAGCTTGGCAAGACTAACATCGGTTGGGTAGCAATATTTTCCTTAAACAACTCAAAGCTCTTGTTGGCTTGTTCATTCCATGCAAACCTTTTCTTCATTCCTCCTTTGATTGTGTCCAACATGGGAGCACATATAGCACTGAACTGCCTTATAAAATTCCTATAATACTGATCAAGGCCATGAAAACTTCTTACCTCTATTTCTGACCTTGGAGTAGGCCAATTCATGATGGCTTCCACTTTACTCTTCTCCATTCTCAAATTTCCATGAGAGAGAACAAACCCAAGGTACACTAGCTCTATTTTAATGAACTCGCATTTCTCCAAGTTAATCATCAACTTCTCTTCATGCAGCTTCTTGAAGACAGTCTCAAGGTGTTGAATATGCTCCTCTCTTGTCCTACTATAAATCAGTATATCATCAAGATATACTACTACAAATTTTCCAATGTAGTCTTTGAGGACTTCATTCATGAGCCTCATGAATGTGGAGGGGGCATTAGACAGTCCAAATGGCATGACAAGCCATTCATACAAACCTTCATTGGTTTTGAATGTTGTCTTCCATTCATCTCCCTCATGTATCCTAATTTTGTGATAGTCACTCTTCAAGTCTATCTTACTAAAATACTTAGCTTCACCTAGACAATCCATTAGGTCTTCAATCCTAGGTATGGGAAACCTATACCTAATGGTTATCCTATTTATGTCTCTTGAATCAGTACAAAGTCTCCATGTTCCTCCTTTCTTTGGTGCTAGGATAGTAGGTACTGCACAAGGGCTAATGCTTTTCTTGATAAGGCCTTGGTTAAGGAGTTCTTCTATTTTCCTAGCAATTTCCTCATTTTGTTGAGGTATCATCTTGTAGGCCACCTTACTAGGCAGGGTAGCTCGGGGTATGAAGTCTATCCTATGAATTATGGCTCTTTTAGGGGGTAATGTTGATGGTTGTCCATCACTTACTATACCTTCATAAGTCTTCAACATACTTTTTATCTCCTTAGTTAGCTCTGGCTTCTTGTCTCCTTTTTCTTCATTCTTTTCTCTTGGTCTTAGCACCTATGCATAGCCAACTCCTTCTCCTTCTTCCATGGCTTCTATGAATTCTTTCTCACCCACCATAAGCACATTAGGACCTTTTGTCTTCACATCTGCATCTTCTAAAAATGATTGGGTCTTGAAAGTTACTTTATCCTTCTTGAATGTATAGGAGTTCTTCACTCCATCATGGATAGCTTGGCGGTCAAATTGCCATGGCCTGCCTAGGAGAAAGTGACATGCATCCATAGGAAGCACATCACATATTACCTTGTCCTTATATCTCCCTATAGAGAATTCTACCCATGTTTGCTCATTGACTAACACACGTTGTCCCTTATTGAGCCATGTGACCTTGTAAGGATGCGTATGAGGTATCCTTTTCATGCCTAACTTGCTGACTGCTTCTTCTGACACAATGTTTTTAGTAGACCCTAAGTCTACAATGACTCTACATACTTTTCCCATCACCTTACATTTGATCCTAAATAGGGACCTTCTTTGGCTTGGCTCCTCCTTGACTGGCTCCATGATCAATGTTCTCCTCATCATGAGGTTCTCACCTTCTTCAAAATTCAGTGGTACCTCAGAGTATGTCTTTGTTGTATTTGAATCTTCATGAGCTAAATTAGTTCTCTTTTTACCTCCTTGAGAAGTACTACCCTTCTCTAGACACCTATAGGCAGGGTGTCCCATTTGGTTGCAATGGTAACATTTCATATTGGCAAAGTAATTGCCTCTTCCTTGTCCACCACTTCTACCTCTGAAATTTGATTTACTTCCTCTACCACCTCTACTAGAAATTCCCTCTTGCTGCTCAGTGTACTTAACTTCTCCTTGTGTCCTTGATTATGAACTTCTTCCACCATAGCCACCTCTTGTTCCTATATTATCCCTTCCTCTAAGTCTTCCTATGGAGGTTTTCTCTTGCTTTCTTTTGCCTTTCTCCTCTATCTTCAAGGCCATTTGATAAAATTGGTGAATGGTTTTGAAGTTCACAAGACTCATGTCTTCTTGAATAGACCATTTGAGTCCATTCAAGTATCTAGCTAGCTTGATGCTTTCATCTTCAACCACTTGTGATCTTAAGCATAAATTTTGTAACTCTTCAATGTATGCTTGGACATACAGATATTTTTTTCTAAGATTGTATCTTCTCTTATGTAGCTGAACCTCATAATCATCAGGTAAGTAAGTCTGCTTGACTTTAGTCACCATTCCCTTCCATGAGACTAGTGGACTCTTTCCTTCTTTCTCCCTCTCAGTTTGAACAAACTTCCACCATGTGAGAGCTGATCCTCTCAACCTTGACTTGGCCATACTCACTTTTTGGGCCTCTGTGATACCATCACATTCAAAATGTTTCTCTATGCTATCAATCCAAACCACAACTGAATCTGGATCCATCTGTCCACTAAAAAGTGGTACACCCTCTAAAGATTTGCCACTTAAGGCCTTCAATTCCTTTAAGAAGGATTCTTGATCACTGATAGGGTCAGGGGTTGGAACTTCCTCTTCTACATCCACTCCCTTTTCCCTTTCTTCTTCTTCTTCTTTCTGATCTATCTTATCTTTCATCTTCTCAGCTTTGTCTTGGACTTCTCCCAAGAGTTGCTCCATTTGAGACAACCTTTCTCTTAACAACTTGTTGTCTTCTTCTCGCTCATCCACCTTTTTGGCTAACTCAGCATTATTCACCATGGATTTTTCTTCTACTGATCCAAATGGTGTATTCTCTCCAACTAATTTAGCAAGATTAAACATCCACCACAAGCGTGATCTTTAATCAAGCTCTGATACCAATATAATGTAAGTGTTCCAAGGCTTGCTAGCACTTCCACTAAGAGACCTTAGCTTGTCTCTTCTAGGAACCTAATGTCCTCTAGGTCCTAATTGGATTAGATGATTAACTAAGTCCAATTCCAACTCTCCTCTAAGAGTTCTTAACTCATGTGCTTCACCTTGAAAGACTAACACCCTTTAGTTAGTTCAATTCTTCACTTCTTCCACTACACCTAGAATGATCTAAGTGCCAATTCCACTCTAACATTCATGATTCATTGCAAGGATATCCATTCACTTTTAAATGTTCATCTCCTTTTCATTTGAAACCATTTACTAGGATCTTCAACTTGGTCTTCACCGGGTTCAAGGATTCAATCACTTGGAAGCCTAATTGAGGCCTATTCCTTGTAGCCTTTCACAGTGTGTTTTCCCCACTTCTTTTAAAACTTTACCAAAGAAGTTGAAAAACCAATCACACATTAAGATACCCTCTATCACTTTAAAATATATTTTGAAGGTTTTAGTTTTAGAAGTCCTCCATACATAGGGTTCCTACAAACTAGGATCAATAGGGCTAATAGGCCTAATTTCTAGGACAGTCTGCAACACAATGCAAAACTTACTCAAAACTTGACCAATTTGATTGATAAAAACTCAACCCTCCTAGAATGTCAAGATATGACTATTCCCTAACTGAAACTACACTTAGACCATACAATATTTCACTACCTTGCATAAGAATGCTCACTGTTTCACCTCCAAACCACTAACCGGACAGTGCTTGCTCGCCCAGGGCTTCGAATTAAAAATAGCAACTCAACTTTCCCTGGATCCTAACTCTACATATATATATACCATTTAATCCCCTAACATTTCCATCTATCCTTAGGAAGGTCCCATGGTTATATTTCATGGGGGAGCCATGAATCGACTGACTGGTCAGGACAGGACCAGTGAACACACAAAACACAAAATGTTTTATCTAAGACTTTAAAATACCTCTAAACAACTAGCTTAATGAATGAAAGATGCTTCAAACTATCCTAGGAACACAAAAAAATAATTAGTTTCAGTATTTCAATCCATTACATTCAACTTTCATAACAAAATGCTCGAGATTCCTGAATACACAGAGTTGCAGAGCTATTTCACTATTCAAATCTTGTTACAATGAATGACTAATGCTTAGATTCGAGTCCTTGGTTAAGATTATATGCCATCTCCATGATTCTAGGCCTTGTTGGTTGATTCCCCACTCCTATTCATAAGGGGATCCAAAGATAACCGAGTTGCATGCAATATTTGCAATAATTGCAAATGTTGTCATAGCAACATTTTAGCAACTTTTGGCATCTTTTCCATTATGCCTTCTCCTTAAGTTTTAGGACCTCTAACCTCTTTATTTCAAGGATCCAAGATCATTAAAGGCCTCAAGGCATCTCTATGTCCTCATTTATGTGTTTAGGACACATTCATGACTCAAATCTAACATTTAGCAACTAAGCCTAAGTAATTGAAAAACTACTAACAATGGCTATTGTTGTGACCTTAGTCCTAATGAATAACTCGCCTAGCCCACATTGACATGACCTTCTGAGGTCTAGAAACAACCTAACTATCTTGACTTGGCCAAAGTCAAGTACAAGCCAAAAATGATAAAAACATGGAGGTTAGCCTAGGTGTGCTCCTGCACCACATATGCTTTAATTGATCCTTAAGAAATGGTTTTATATCTAAGCATAAAGCTATTTATAAAACTTAAGTGTTTTATCTGACGTGTATCTCAGATCCTCTTTTCTCAGGAATAAAATTGTCTCTTGGTAGACTGGTGCTCAGGTTGCTCTATAGATTGGTGCTCATTTAACTCTGTAGACTGTGCTCTCGGGTTACTCTGTGAATTGTGCTCCTGGTTTATACTTTGATCTGTATGTCGGTGATAGTGCTATCAATTTTCATTGATTTCAGTGATCAATGTGCTAAGACATTTTTGGTGACCTATGCACTTGTTTGTTTTGGTGACCTCTACGCTTGTCTGTTTTCTTTCACACAGTGATCATGTAACCGACGATTCAAAAACTATTTCCTTGTATAGTAATGAAAAAATTATGATCTTTTAGGATTATCACAACTTTCTTGTTAGGCATGTACACAAAATCTAGAAGTACAGAGAAGGCATGCCAACTGTTTGACAAAATGCCTAGACAAAGATGTCACCTAATGGGATGCTATGATTATAGGATATTCAAAAAATGGATGTATTGCAAAGGCTTTAGAAGATTTCAAAAAAAATCTAATGGCATGAGGTATGAAGTGTTAGGCTATTCATGGTGGCGGATATAATTCCCTACATATGTTCAAAAGACCATCCTCATGCTCTAACAATCATTAAGCTTTAAATTTAGATTTTACTAGGTGAAAATCAACTTCTTCAACTTTGTACAATGTAAACAAATTGAGCTACTATATCCACTCACCATTTTTTACCTTTTAGATTGTATATTTGTGTTTTTGTCTTCTTAGTATGTGGAAGACAATGCATCTCTTGTAATTATTACACACTATGGGAAAATATTTCGTTTAATAATTATTTTGAATTATTTTGTCAACAATTTTTAGCAAACCCTAATTCAAAGGTTCTTTAGCCTACCCATGCACACCAAGGTGTGATTGCTAGTACTATATGGACTGAAATGGTTACTTCTCAGTTTGTCCATATGCTAACATAATGTTCACATCAAATAACCACAACTTTGACAACATTATTCTAGGAGATGAAAAAAATATTCTAGAATATCTTTGAATTTTTTTTAGCTGTGAAATGAAAATATATCTAGCTAGATGATAGGATATTATTTGGGAAACTTTGGCCAGAATATCTAGATGTCTTACACCAAATATGGTGGTCAGAAAATCTTTCCATCTATCACCATTCAGAAAGGAGGAAATGGTATGGTATCTGTACTCATGTAAATTCTCCCTAAAATGTGTCCTTGTCTATCTCTTGATGGATACATAGAATAAACGCCAAATGTTGGGGGACTGGGAAAGAGGGTGTTGGGGAGCCAAAGCATGATAGAATTATAGCATTTATATGAAATAACACTCTAAATTTTGCCTGCATAAGCTTCATTAACCCCATTACTGATCTATGTAAGCCCAATTATTGTGCCTAAGACATATGTTCCTAATTTTTGTCTATTAAGTTTTTGTTGGATAATGGTTTTTTGAATTTATACTGATATGAATCTACTAAATTCTTGTTTTTTGTTATAGATGCCACTAAAGAGGGTGTATTTTAGACAAATATGAATCTACAAGCTCATATAGCCCTTCATAATCATCATTTGGAGATAACACCGCAACAAAAGAAAACTGAGCTTAATACTCTCAGCTGCTCTTCCCTCATCAATAGTAAAAGAAACACTCATCTTTCTTTCGGCTAAGATTATTCAAGCTTTGAGGAACTTGAATTGAAATGATGTAATTTTTGAGATTATTCAAGCTTTGAGGAAATTCAATTGAAATGATATAATTTTTGGTGGCAGATGTAGGAAGAAAGAATACTTCTGATGGACATGGCAGAGGAATTATGTGTTGTAACTGTTCCCACTACAGAACAAATTTTTCTTATCTAAGAGGGGATATGAGAACCACTCTGAAACTACCTCCATTTCTGTTCACACCCACAATCATAAATCAGTTCACGAGAAAATCATGCCTTATACACACAAATGGGAACAAAGCACCATGAACACCATAGATTAAATCACTATCAAAATAAGGGGTTACAGTCTATTTAGAATGGTGTAGAATTTGTGATTAAATAAATGCAAACAAATAGTAAAGGTGTTTTGATTTCAAATGGTGTCAACCATAAAATTTTCAATGGTGGTGAAGAGTTAAGTTGGTAGTGATAACCCGTATAATCAAATTTTCTTGAAATACTTTTCCAAAGTCCTTCCCCTTTCAAATCGCATCTCTGCCAGCAACAACAGAGAAAAACATGACATAAAAAACAAAAAAATTAACAGTTGGTGTGTGGTGTAATTGTGGTATTCAACCTGTAAACAACCAAATACTCAATAAACCATTAGCTTAGGGGTTGGTGATCATCAAATTGAACTCTATCATTATGAAAAAACCTCTGAAATCAGATTATTGCTTCCCAGATGAAGCAAGTTTGATTCTCAGTAGATGCTCATCAGATTGGCACTAGAATCAGTGACTAGACAACACCAAAATAAAAGATTCAAAGGTGAGCATGACGCATTAATTTGCATACTTTTCCCTCAAGAACATGAAAGTGATATGAAAAATACAACTAAGATAAATGCATGAGATAACATGAGTTTAATCTAACAATATGTGCAACAAAATACTAAGAAGATGAAGCTAAGATTCAACCATCTAATATCAAAATGCAAGTACTAAGCTAGCATGAGAATGCACTTCTACAACATGAGTAAAACCTAGAATCAAAATGACATTATAAGCCTACTTCTACAATTGCCTCCTTTTCAACAAGGAAATCTATTCCTTTTATAGAAATCTCCTCAAGATGGATGAATGAGATTTAGCCACAAAGGGTGATTGAGATGCACTCTCCTTGAATCCATGTGAGCTTAATCTGTGTGAGAGATTGTTGATTGGTCAAAGTTTTGTTTGTTGAGGGAGGATGAGGATGAATTTGGTAAATCCCTCTTTTAATCACCTTTTAATCAAGATTAAGTGTGCACACCCATGTGTGAACGGGTTCTTTTAATAAAATTGTAAGAACTTTTATTTAGGTATGCAATGTATAGTGATTAATTGATTTTTCAAGTTTGAGTTAAGATTAAATTGATGACTTGATTCAGGACTTTGATTTTAATTATGCAAGAGAGATTGTTGAGGTTTGATTGCATAATTAAGGTCTAGTATTGGAGGCCTTTATGTTTTAGGTTTTCTTGAGGCCAATTAATTAAATTAGGGGCTATAGGTTTACCAGACCAATTTTAGGTGATTACATTTGCCCCTATTTGAATCAATGTGTGAGAAACACGTTGATTCAAAGAACATTTGATGATAAATCAGGAATAGCTTGATGTGAAGCAATGAAACTATCTCACAGATCAGAACTAGTTCCAAACTTGATTGAACAAATATCGATTAAAGATTGAAGATATCAAATCCAGACTTGAATGAGTGAAGAGTGATAGTAGCGACTCCGAACTTGATTGAATGAAGATCGATAGGAGATTGAAGATATCAACTCTGGACTTGAATGAGAGAATAATGATAGCTTTGACTCCAAACTTTATTGAATAAATATTGATAGGAGATTAAAGATAGCAGCTGTGTGTGTGATTTTTGTACCTGTTTAAGAAAGACACAACACTTCAATAGATCATTGAATTAACTAAAAAGGGGTTAGATGAGCATATAAAACCACTAATATCGACCTATTGCTTTCTAACTAAGAAGAGTGTGATTAATAACATAATAGCCCTCAGATTATGCTACTACCAGTGACATATACAACTTAGCATGAAAGATTTGAATTAAAACAAGCTATTCAATCATTAAACAATGCATTCTAGCTCTAAAAATGGAGATAATAACAATGCCTAAACATGAAAAGATAAATGAAACATGAATCTAGATGAATCCTAGCAGCATAACAATGCATTTTCAATATGAGATGAAGGCTTATTTGTGCTCAAAAACCCCTTCTATTTATAGAAGAATGAAGAGAGAGAGAGGGGGGACAAGGTACATTAATGAGTTGAAAATCTCATTAATGGTGTGTAAGAGCAATAAATGCCTTGGGCATTCAATAGGCATGGGAGAGACATGGGCTTAAGGAATCTGCATTAATGAGGCATTAATGAGGGCCTTAAAGAAGCATGGGAAGGGTGTAAGAGGGTGGCTTGAGAAAGTGGACTTGAGGAAAGGAATCTTGAGATACCTTGACTTTCTCAAGTGGGTGGAGTTGTTAATCATTCCTTAATGCAATGTGACAACATTAGGAGGTGGGTTAGGATAGAATTAGGATTAGAATTAGATTAGCATGGGGGGAATAGGTTGGGATGGGTTAGAACCCAGGGTAGAAGTGGTTGAGATAGGTTAGGTTGGGGTTTAGGGGAATATAAATGAAATGAATTAAACTTATTTAATTCACTCAAAAATAGGATATAAATTATTTAAACAATTAATTTCTTTTTAATAATTAATAGGACTATAGCCAATTAAATTAAATTCTTTAGGCTAGGGGAATGGGTTATTTGCAAGTGAAAATTTGATTTAGGGGTTTATTTAATTCCTTTATAATTAAATACTATAGCCATATTTGAATTTAATTTGATTTAATTGGTTTAAAATGATTTGAATTGTATGGCTATAATAGTTAATATAATTCAGGGATAAAAATCACCTAGGACATTAAATTTGATTCAAAATGAATTATGCAAAAGTAACATTGTCATGACATAATTGGGGGTATGATCACACTTAGGGAAAATAGGGTCTATAGTCGAAACAGACTAAATCCAGGTGGTTACATTTTCCCCTCTTTGAATTTATGTGCGAGTAGCACATTGATTTAAAGAAAGATTTTTATTTTGACTTCAGAAAGATTGAGAATTCCATTCTTGGTTGTCGAACGAAATGTTGATGAGATCGGTCTCACACTTGATCGACTAAACTGATAGAATTGACTTTGAACTTGGTTGTCATACAAAGGACAATAAAATATCTTAAAGATACCAATTCTGAACTTGGTTTTCATCCAAAGATTGATAATACTAGTTCCAAACTTGGTTGTCGCCCGAAAGTCAGTATGAAGCTACCAGGAGCTTAGTAAGAATCTTTTAAAAATGAGGAAACACAAGATATCCAGCTTGTGAGAACCAAATCTTTCTATCCAACAATTCTGACTTAGTCAAGGAAACTATCATGCCCCTAGTTTGTTTGATAACGAAGTCATTTTAATGTTGTTTTGAGAAAAAATTTACTTGATGATAGTGTGATCATGCCCCCTCAGGAACAAAATTGAAGGAAAAGAATAAAATCCCTTGATTGAAATAATGTTTCACTTGCAGGAAGCAGTTAGGGAAAGAAAGAACAGAGGAGAAGCAGTGGAAAAAAGAGAGGGTGTTTAAGAATAAACACATGGTAGCCAAGTTAATTACGTGAAAATGTGAGTGGTGAGACTGATAAAATGATGTCAGACCAAGATTTATGATAAAATGTGCAATTTGGATGGATTTTTCAAAACCAATTTTTCATTTTTAGGAGTTGTTACAAAAATGTTGTTGTGCTACATAAAACACCCTAGGCTCCTTCGATTTGGTTCCTGATTGATCAAAAGGAGAATAGAAATGGAGTTTCAGTTGCCTGGGAGGAGTTTCAGAACTCCTAAATAGCTCAAAAAACCAATATAAGCCTAAAAAATGACCATTTTACTATTCATTTTCACTTTCATCCATAGTAATTCTGAGAGCTCTACAGAGAAGATGGTGGTCCCTGTGAGGAAGCATCATTTTGAGATGAGCCATCGACATCAGCACCCGGCCGACTACCCACCTCCAGTAAGTGCCTAAAAAACTATCTCGTGAATTTTGCAAATTTGAATTTCATGCTTTTTTGTAGCTTGTACAACCCTTTTAATTTTGAGTTGCATCTGGTATTCTGGATCGTAACCTGTCAAACCCGTGTCGCATCTGGTATTTCCTGGATTGCATCCGGTTTTTCTGGATTTCTACATCGCATCCAAGTTTTCCTGGATCGCATCCTATTTGTTTGTTTTTGCTTTATTTTGAGATGAAATTGGGTTTTGTTTCATACCCTATCCATGGAGGATCGTACCCTACTTTTGGGGTCGCATCTTGTATTTTGAGAATCGTACCCCATGATCTCAATCGCATCCTATTTTTCTAGGATCGCATCCAGTAAAAGAGATCGCATCCTATCTTTGTAGGATCACATCTTATTAGTAGACTTAGGATTTTATCCATTTCAACCTGTTTGCTTGTCATAGACCTTGAATTATTTAGCTGATTAGGAGTCTGCATCATTTTTGTAGATAGGACACTGATTTATCTTTGCTTTTGTCAAAATAGGCCCAGTTTGAGGTAGTCACATTTCATGGCACATATCCAGCACATGTGTTGGCCTTGTCTGGACTGCTCTTTGATGATGAGCGAGCGATAGTTATCCATTGTGGATTACTATCTCTGATAGGTTTACCCGAGATAGGGGTAAATCGAGGGTTGTTGACTGCTCTTGCCAAGAGATAGCTCTTAGAGCACAACACCTTCCATGTCCCAACTGGGGAGATGAAAGTTACTCCAAAGGATGTATGGCACATACTTTGCATGCCTATGATTGGTTATGAGGTACGCTTTGAGGTGATGTTTGACATGGCGATTGGTGTTTCCCGATGATACTTCCAGGATGATACCATCGATCGCAGATACCTCTCATGGGACTACATGGTTGATCATTATGATCGATTATATGTGTACTTAGCAGGTTTAATTGGTGGCATTCTTATGCTAGATAGAGGACAACATGGATTCCTCGTAGGATGGGTGGATATGTTAGAGGAGATGGTTGTGCAGAGATGAATATTTGCATGGGGGAGTTGTATCTTAGCTCATATGTATCGTGAGCTGCATGAGATTGTGTACCATTATACCCGTAGTATGACTATGGGTATCTTGATTCTTTAGATCTGGGCCTAGGAGCACATCCTTGTTACATAGCCGATTGTAGATAGACATAGAGAACCTGAGTAGGCCTATGTATATATGTATGCAGGTCTTCTTTAGAAGCCCCATCTGGGCAAGGTCGAGTACTGGCACCAAATTTTTGATGATATGACAGAGGTCGTTTGGCGGCCATATTTAGATTGTGATGAGTGGATCTCGGATGCTTGATAGGTTCCTTATATATTTCAAAGTAGATACCTTATCAGGAGGATGAGATACATTCTAGTGCGATTTGTTCATACCCGAGTCATGAGATAATATGGCCGAGTTCAGGGTAGGACACAGGACATTACTCTATATGCCCGGATCAGAGATGAGACATAGTTATGTGGAGCCCAATTGGTATATGAGACCTCTCATTAGGAGATTAGAGACATGGTTGGTGTAGATTGGGATCTCCACCTATATGTTGCAGATGGAGGGTGCTCAAATGGGTACATAGCAGAGATGGTCCAGCATCTGTTTCCTCATTTCATAGTGCCTGAGGAGGTTATTCCTCGCATAGATGAGCCATTAGATTATGATCTAGAGGATCATCCTGTAAGAGGGAGAGGAGGAGCTCAAAGGGATAGGGGTGCCGAAAGACATGGAGGTAGGGACAGTGGTAGGGATGGAGGTAGAGATGGCATGCATCCTCCTCTAGATGAGGGGGCAATGGTGGAGATGATAGGGGTGGGGGTGTCATGGGTGGCCACGCGGGTGGTACTAGTGGGAGTGGGGAGGGTCAGCTCACCTGATTCAGATTTGTGGCTCTGAGGATAGATCTAGGTCCATTACTCATAGGAGATCAACAGAGGTAGCAAAGGCAGCAACAGTCAGAGGGGGGCATGCCTCCTCCACCCCCATTTGTACCTCCTCCTCCTCCTCCTCCTCCTCCTCCATATATGGGAGAGGGGAGAGTCAGAGTTAAGATAGTCTATCTCATTTTGTATATCTAAGTTTATATTGTATATATGGATCCTGCTGAGATCCTCTTTTTGTACATGATACACACACACACACACATATATATATCTGATTCATTCTGAATCCTTGATATGTTGATACTCTTCATGCCATATTTTGCTTGATTTGTACCATGTTCAAACACACATATATGCAGCTATTGATCCTGATATGTCTTATGATTGTATCTTTGCTTTGATAGAGTTAGTTGCACATGTGATGATATCTTGGTCATATGATGAGTTAGATTTTAGATGATGACATCACTTTATGCATGTGTTGAGTTATCACTGATATAAACATGTTTCAAATGATATTATGTGAATATGCAAATGTATGTTTTTTGAGTTTTTTGTATGCAATGTAGAATGTATGGATGCACTTTAGGATGTAAAAGTAAAAAAATGCAATACATAGATGCTTTTTTTTGTGTTTTCCTACTAATTCTTTTTATGAATGCAAAATGTATGCTATGGATGTGCAACGATATATATATATCAGTAATATGGATGGATGTAATTAACTTGGTTTTTAGAAGAAGAAAGATAGAAATCACTTTTGAGCACAAATTCCCAAATGTTTTTATTTCCTTCAAAATGCATCATACAACCTTTAAATGCAGCTATATGCGGACTTTTTAGGACTTGTCACTGATTAGAAAATATTGCAAAATTTTTATCATCATTGGGTGCTTTTCAAAATGGATAGCACCTGATAGTACAACCATCACTAATACCTACTGATATTATGATAATATGAATACTATATTTATCGGAATGTCAGAAATAGACTTAGGCATTAAGGCATAGAAGCCAGAATAACAATAGTCACCTTCCTTTTATTATATCAGAATTTGTCTTAAGGAAAGATATTGGACCTGCAATGACCTTGAAAATTCATGTCCTTGGGTACATTATGCTTCATATACCTTAGTGAGAATTTGAATCAGAAAATAAACACGGAGATTGTTTCAACCTCACCATAGTTTACACATAACAAAGATCGAGATATATGTGGCTATCCACCCATAGTGGAATCTCTTACCATAAACATCCAAGTTAGGTGAAATTTATAGGTTCATTTGGAACAACCACCATACGCAAAAAATAAAGAAAATCTTATGCCCCCTGTCCTTGCAACTCTTTGTCTTTGCACAGATGTCATGGAGTAACTCAGAAGGTATAACAACATCAATTGAGAATCAATAAAAATTCATAACTGCGTAGATGCCCCTAGTTTAAGCATCATCAAGACATAAAAGAGCTATGATCAATCCAAGACCAAACTGTGTTTAAGTAGTATTGAGAAATATCATTGATTCTTTTTTCAAGCGTAGTAGAGATTCAACAATCAAAAAGTTGGAATTCAAGCAATATGGTGTTTCATGTCTGTGTACATTGTTATTCTTGTTTACAATCCCATGGAGGTCTTTGGAACACTGTTCATGTTAGTGCAATGTTTGTGTCATCCTTGTGTTGTGAAATTGAAAGTGGTAGTGAAAGTATCTGAGAGTATTGTATCACAAGACAAACCATCCTACTAAAGACTTAGTAGACACAACCTATCAGACTAGAAAAGATGCCCCTAGTGCAGAATGATTTGTTCCCTAGAACCGAAAAGATAGAAAAATCCCAAGCAAGGATAAGATAATCGTAAGGAAACAAAGTCAGCATTTTAGCCCAGGTGAAATTGTGAAGGCTCGGTATCAATGATGCTTTGATAGATGGAGTGCAGAACACAAGTGACGCCTAATTTCCAAGATCTTTTCTTTTCTTTTTGCTACCAAGATGCTTGTTTTACCAGGTGCTCGTTAAGGCACTTTTCTCTTTTTCAAATTTTTTGCTATTTTTGAATGTTTTTGTAGTATCAAGGTGCCTATTTGCCAGGTTTTCACCAAGGATACACTTTCTTTAGGACTTTTTCCATTGTTTTTGGATTTCTTTAGGATCAATTTTTTGAATGTTTTTGGTATTTTCTAAAAACTTTTTGTCGTACAGGCTCTGCTAGCCAAACATCAAGCGTAGAACTGCTTCAAATGTAGAGTATTGATAGGATCTGGAAGAACATCTCCCTCAGGTGTAGCTAGTTGATAAGCTCCAGTCCCAAAAGTAGCAGTGATAACATAAGGTCCTAGCCAGTTAGGTTCAAACTTTCCTTTCTACTCTCTATTAGGCTGGTTCTTAGGATTCTCCTTTAGGAAAAGATCCCCCACTTCAAATTTTTGTGGTTTGACCTTCTTGTTGTACCCTTTGGACATGCATGCTTGGTATATCTTTAGATGGTCGAATGCCTGCTGTCTGCGCTCATCTAGTAGGTCCAAATAATTCACCCTATCAATGCAGTACTGCTCACCAGTAACAAGACCTTGTAAAGATATTCGTAAAGATGGGATTTCAACCTCAATAGGTAGTACTACTTCAGCACCATAGAATAGAGAAAATGTTGTGGCTCCAATTGGTGTTCTTATGCTTGTTTTGTAGGCCCATAGTGCTAGATTCAGTTGTAGATGCCAGTCTCTGCCAGACATACTTATAGTTTAGTGTAGGATTTTGAGAATATTCTTATTGGATGCCTCATCTTGTCTATTACCTTGAGGATAATAGATTGAGGAGCAATGTTGAGTGATATGGAACTATTCACAAAGGTCATCAATGTCCTGATTTTTAAATTGGCCCCCATTGTCTATTACAATTGAAGAGGGTATCCCATATCTAAAAATAATGTAGTTCAGAATGAACATAGCCACCTATTTTCCAATGGCTTTGATTAGCGGCACAGCGTCAACCCACTTTGTGAAATACTCAGTGGTCATAATGATGAATTTTTGTCCATTTGAAGAATTGGGATATATTTGTCCAACCAAGTCAAAGGCCCATTGCTAAAATGGCCAATGTGTAATGAAAGGTATAAGGTCTATGGTAGGAGAATAGATGAGATTTCCATGTGTCTGGCATTTATGACATGTTTTCAAGAATTGAATAACATCTTTTTCCATGGTAGGCCAGTAATAGCCAACTCTGAGTAGTTTTTTAGCTAATGAAAAGTCATTCGAGTGTGATACACATACACCTTCGTGGACTTCTTTTAATGCAAGATCAAACTCTTCAAGTTCTAAACACCTAATAAGTGTACCATCAAGACCTCGTCAATATAAGTTATTAGTTATGACAAAATAACATGATATTGTCCTAATTAGGGCTCTTTTCTCATTTCGGGATAGATCATTGGTAATAGTCTGGTTAGTTAGGTAGGAAATGATCTTTTTATACCGAGATTGTTTTGGGGTAGTCAAAGCACGGATTACTTGGTATTCAGGGGTATCAAAGGTGGGATAGGATAGTTCTGCCACCAAGAAGTCATAGCAGAACTGATGTTCTTCTAGTTGTAACATGGACGCCAATGTAGTCATAGCATCTGCAGCTTTATTTTCTATTTTGGTTACTTGTTGGAATGTGATGACAAAATATTTCTTTAAATCATCAACCAGTTGCTTATAGGGCATCAAATTTTCATCTTTTGTCTAGTAGTCTCTATTAACTTGATTGATAATTAGTTGGGAGTCACCATACACATGTAACTCTAAAATCATCCACTCCATAGCTAGCTTAAGACCATTTATCAATGCTTCATATTATGAAATATTATTGGTGCATGGAAACATCAATTTGTAAGATTTGGGAATTGTGTAACCTTGAGGAGTTATGAATGGGATCCCTGCTCCAGAGCCTGTTTGAGTGAATGAACCATCAAAGTACATCTTCCATGGATACTAAGTTAGATGCATGATTGTTTCATCAGGGAATTCTATCTTTAAAGGTTCATCATCCTGGAGTGGTGAATCAGCCAATTGATCTGCAAGGACCTATCCTTTAATAGCTCTCATTTCTACGTATTTAATGTCAAACTCACTCAGAATCAGGACCCATTTTGCCAAACGTCCTGTTAATGTTGTTCTACTTAGGAAATATTTTAAAGGATCTATCTTAGCAATGAGCCTTACTGTATGTGACAGCATGTAGTGTCTCAGTTTTTGTGATGCAAAGATGACTACTAAGCATGCTTTCTCAATAATATTGTAATTGAGTTCATAGGTGACTAGTGTTCTACTAATATATTAGATAGCTCTTTATTTTTTTGTTTCATCCTCTTGTGCTACAAATACTCCTAAGGATGTAGCTGTAGCTGAAATGTATAGGAGTAATGGCTTCCCATGAATAGGTGCCATAAGAATAGGGGGAGTATCCAGGTATCCTTTCAATTCTCTAAAGTTGGCTTCACAGTGTTCATCCCATTTGAAAGTGACCCCTTTGTGTAGTAGTTTGGTAAAGGGTTGTTCCCTATCTGCAAGTTGGGACATGAATCTCCTGATTGACTGGAGTCTCCCTTGTAGTGTCCTCATTTGACTGATGTTGTGTGGAGGAGCCATCTCTACTATAGCCTTAACTTTAGCGGGATCTACCTCAATTCCTTTCACTGAGACAATGAACCCTAGGAGCTTCCCTGATTGGACCCCAAAGGCACACTTCTTTGGGTTGAGCCTGAGTTAGAACTACTCCATATGATCCA
This sequence comes from Thuja plicata, assembly GCA_018584345.1. NCBI lineage: Eukaryota > Viridiplantae > Streptophyta > Pinopsida > Cupressales > Cupressaceae > Thuja > Thuja plicata. Next base: position 2,927,007 of record MU223638.1, read on the forward strand.
ATATATTTCTTATGTCATCAATGTGAGTATGTATTTCTTTGGATTTAGCCAAGGTATCATCTACGTAATATTCCATGTTTTTATGCATCATGTCATGGAATATAGTAGTCATTGCTCATTGATATGTTGCACCTGCATTCTTTAGCCCAAATGGCATGACGTTCCATCAAAAGGTGCCCCATGCGCATGTGAATGTAGTTTTCTCTTGATCCTCGTGGGCAATTTTGATTTTATTATAGCTCGAGAATCCATCCATTAATGAATACATCTGGTAGCCTACAGTGAGGTCTATGATCATGTCAATGTTAAGTAGTGGGAATTCATCTTTCGGACATGCTTTGTTTAAGTCTCTGAAATCCGTACAGATCCTGATAGATTTATCAGAGTTAGACACGGGGACCACATTGGAGATCCATCCTGCGTAGGCAATGACTCTGATAAATATGGATTTCAACAATTTCTATAGCTCTGCTTTTACCAATAATGCAACATGAGGATGCATCTTTCTAAGTTTTTGTTTCACAGGATTGATCCCAGGAGCTATAGATAAGTGGTGCATGATTAGATTAGGATCTAGCCCTGGCATATCTGTATAAGACCATGCGAAGTTGATTTTCTTTTCCCTCAGGAACTTTGTGAACTGTGTCTTCTCTTCTTCTGACAAAGATTGTGCAAGGTGGACTATTTGAGGATTTGCAATAGTGCCCAAATTTTTTGGCCATGTTGGTTCAATCAGCACTGAAGACCTTTCTTGAAAGTTCTTGATGAGGATATCAAGAATCCCATCTTTTGGCACCTCTGAGAGGTTTTCACCATCATATGTGTCCTTTCTCTTTACTATTTTAGGATATGATACTGCCACAAAGTGCTTTTCACCATCAGTCCTCATTTTATTTTTATTTTTTAGTTTTTGACTGAGAAACCTGATATCCTCCCGTGACATGTTCTCGCTCCTTGCACTGGTGGAAAAAGGGTAAGGTTCATAAGTATTGAAATAGCAAGTTAGGGCATAGTCATTGGGAAAGTCAAGGATTGCGTAGGATCTATGTTAGTCCAATCAATGAGGTCTGGGTTTATCAAAGACAAGGAATCAGACTCTGGGAAGGACAACATCACGTTAGCATCAAGACCATTAACCGACATGACATGTTTCGTTAAGTTAATTTCTTCAATGTTTAGATCAATAAGAGTGAGATCATTATAAAAAGGGTCATTGTTAGTCATATGTGGACCAAAATCTAGTGACTCGTCAGTAGAAATCTCATCATCATCTCTCCATAAAAGGAGGTTTCTTGTTTGTAGCCTTTGAAATTCTTCTAGACTTATGAGAACACCAGTCTCTTCATCAATGATTCGGGGAAGGAAATCTTCTTCTTCTTCAGGATTATCAGTGTCGTTGGGAGTAGTGTTAGACTGTTCATGAGGAACTGAGGGTGCTGCAAACATGTGAATTGTATCTATTCCAATATCTTCAGTGGTGACAAATAGCTCATCCCATTCATAATCATGAGAGTCAATGACCTCATCATTGGATCTTTTTAATTATTTAGCAATAGTTATTTGATGTACCAGGTTAGCTACCTATGGATCAAAGTGGGGTAGATCAAGGACATGTGAAAATGTTACCAATTGCCCCCAGTTAGGATGTAAATCCTATCGTTAGGGTGTGCTTTTTGTAGCTGTTTCTATCAAGGGTATTCCTAAATTAACTGTTGTTGAGTCTCCTACCTCTTGAATAGGAGGTTGTGCTAACAAAGGGGTGTGAAGATCTTGTGGTACCTCAAAGCTGGGTACGTAGCACTCTCCTTGATATTTGGGATTCTCTGTGCCAACATGTAATAACCTTTCATAGGACCACTGCTCTAGTTCATTTGTTTCATCACTCCGTTTGTCTGAGTTTGGACTGTCTTTTGAAGCAGGTTTATCAGTTTTAGTATTAAAACCCAGTCCTATTTTGTCTCTGGTATTCCAGAATTCCATGGGTATAGGCTCAATAAACCCTCATCCTGTGTCATTTATAGGTCCTTTTCCTTTGTATCCCATCTATTTAAGGAAATAATATCCCTTTCCATACTGTTCTGGGGATATCTCTACATATTTGACCTCAGCTTCCACCGGTTCTCCTTTGTAAAGCCAGTCCAAGACTACCTGGTCTTCTGTGTTATCTAAAGAAGATGTGGATGCCTTTACCATGCCAGTTGCTTTGTGTACTTCTGGCTCCTTGGATGCAGTAGGTGTGAATGTTGAGGAAGGTTTTCCATAGGATCTTGGTGACACTGGAAGTTCTGTCAGTGACGGAGTCAGGTCCAGCTTGTATTCTCCCATACCTATTTCTTCAATTTTTAAGGTTTTGTCAAAACTCTTCATAACCATGTCCTTGGTAGTTTCAGGAGTAATCGCATCCATATCCTCTTTGTTATGTGGGATCATACTACCTGGTTTGATATTTTTATAATTATAGTTAGCATCTGTAGGAATCATCACTCCCACCCCATTATGTGGGAAATTTATACACTGGTGGTAAGTGGATGGCACAACTTATATTTTGTGAATCCATGGTCTCCCCAATAGGATATTGTAGGCTAGGGGTAGATCCAGAACTTGACATACAACATTCCTCTCAATTGGTCTGACTCTGATAGGTAGAACAATAAGACCTTTAGAGGATCTTTCTTCCTCATCATAAGCTTTGATGGTTATCTTGCTTCTAGAGTTAATGGTTTATTCTGAAAGATCCAATTTCTTGATCAGATTAATTGTACAAATATTCAATCTTGTACCTCCATCTATCAACATGCGTCTAACACGGGATTTATGAATAAGGACTTTGATATGGAGGGGTTGATTATGTGGATGTGTCAATGACTTATCATCCTCTTTAGAAAAGGAGAGGTAATGTGGCACTGAGATGTGATTGACCATTGCTTGGAATTTGTCTATATCAATATCCTTTGGGACATTAGCAACATGTAGAGCTTGTTCTAGGATTTTCCTATGTACTGTGGATATTTTGAGCAGCTCAAAAATGGAAATTTTGGCAGAGGTTCGTTGCAATTGGTCTACCAAGTCATATTTTTCTCCAGGAATAGTAACCACATGTTCTGTTGTTGGTTTTGGAATAGTAATGATAGGAACCTTGGAAGTTGATGTTGGTTTTGGGGGTCCTTTGATCATGACCTACGCTTGTCTCCATGTTACAACATTTGAGTGGAATGAAACACCTTGGATTGTGACCACATTAATTGATTCAGTCTTAATGTCTAGCATATTGATCACATTGTCATTATTGTAATAGGTGTAGTTTACTTCATTACTCTTCCCTTTAGATATTTCCCCTTTGTCGTAGTTAGGGAACGAATTACTGAATGTTGTATGATCCTCATTGGTAGTGTGCCCATCCACTTTGATCTTACAACCTTCAATGAGGTCTTGAATGATATGTTTAAGTTTGAGGCAATTATTAGTTTTGTGCCCCTTGTTTTTGTGGAAGACACAATAGGAATTATCATCCCACCATCTGGGTTTAATCATTGGTTCCCATGGTTTGGAATCAGGAATTGTGAGAACTTTGTTATCTAATAGAGTCTTCAAAATGGTCTCAAGGGGTTCTCCCAAAGGAGTGAATGTTCTTTGAGGTTTTGAAGTCCATGTCCATCCCTTACCATTATCATTGTTTGTTTTGGGTATGGGGGTCGTGACCTTGGCATCCTTGCTTGCTTGCATACTGTTAGTTAGGTTGAACACCTGAGGTTTAGGACCAGCATTGGATGCATCTACTACACCATCGTTGAAAACATTCTTATTTTGCTTCCACCATTTACGCTTGGAGTTGGATTTGTTGGTTTCATTTTCATTTTGAAGGATGTTCTCCCCCCTTTTGACCATGACTTCCTCGATACGGAGGGCATTCTTAATCATTCTATTGAAGCTTGGTGAGTCTTGCATTTTTAATGCATAGTTCAATTCAGGCACCAGGTTATTAATGAAGATTTCCATCTTCTCCGATTCAGGAATGGCCCTTGAATATCATGCAAAGATCTTCCTCCATCTTTGTAGGAAGTGTGTAAATGATTCACCAGTCTTCTATTTAGTATTACATAGGTCCATCATAGTCACATCATGTTGGATGTTGTAGGAGTAATGTTGGATAAATCATTGGATCAACTCCTCTAAAGTTTTGACCTTAGGGTTCAGATTTGAGAACCACTCCATGGCATTACCTCCTAGACTTCCCAGAAATAGTCGCATGAGGTATGTAGGTCCATACATGTATTCTATGCTTAAAGAACAAAATCCCCTTACATGATTGTGTGGGTCAGTTTCTCCTGTGTACTTGTCATACTTTGGTCTTGTCGTATTAGGAGGAAATGGGATCATAGTAATACTCATATCAAAGGGGAATGGAAAAATGGAGTCCAAAGAGTATGGTGATTTTGGTTTAGCCTTCTCTTGTTTGAGATTTGTAAGCTCTGTTTGCATCAATGTTAGTTGTTTGGAAAGAATAGATATACGATTTGGTACCTCCTTTTCTTTGAGTTGTTCCACATCGTAATCCTTAGGTAATTTGACACCTGTGGATGCTAGATGGAGGAAGTATTTCTCTTTATCCTCGTCAATCATCTTTTCCATTATTTTATGGAACCTCTTGCTTTGTTTGAGTTTTTCATATTCTTCTTTAGTGATTTCATTCTCACTACCGGACTCAAATAAAGAACGGTCGAATGTGGGTTCTTCTTCCTCATCAGTATCTTCGGGTTTTTGGTGTTTTCCATTGTTATATTCCTCAAAATCCTCACTCCATCTGTGAATTTCGCTATCCATTTGTGGAGAGTCTAGATCGAGTAGGGAACTATGAGATGTTTCCCCTTGAAAGTGTGGTTTTTTTGGAGGCACTTTTGATCCTTTAGACATGTACTTGTTGCGTCTTGTGTTAACCATGAAGTTGTGTCTCAACTTTTGTCGATGTTTCCCAAGAGTGTCAGGTAGAGTCTCAAATCATTCAAGTGAGTGTGTCTAGGTGGAAGTATCATTTGAGTTTTGGTGAAAGTAAATGATTTCAGTGTTAGAGGGTTAGAATACCCTAATAGTGAGCTGGGAATCAAGTGTTTGTAAGAAGCGGATAGACCACACGTATTGCAACAGATTACGAGAAACTGACAGGACATGCAAGATGAACATTTGATATAACAACAGGGAGACCAAAAAAGACAATAGGGACAGACTAAAGAGCCAAAAGGGTATCCAAATAAACTAAGACTTTTTGAGAATCTATTTTTCAAATGCCCATTGTCCTAGATGTGAGCTCCCAGATGTGATCCTAGAAATACTGGATGCGAGCCACTGATGACCCTAGATGCGAACTTATGTACCAGATGTGACTATGTGCTAACTAGATGCGATCTAGGATACCAGATGTGAGCCTAAATACTGCATGTGATTTGGGAAATTCAGGATGCAATTTTATGATGTCTCTATCAGTTTTAATCAATTTTGAAAAGTTCATTTTGGAAGTGCGTGAAGCTCATCTGACTTGCAGTTTGATTTCTGAGACCCGTTGGTGAGTGAAAAATGCATGTATTGATCCAGGATTGAATATTGTTATTTGTGTGAAGATTTTGTCTTTTTAATGATTTTTCAAACACGTCATACAGATTTGCATTGTTAGGAGGGTGAAACAAACACACATCTTTTTCCTATTTTCCAGGTGGAGGATGAAAATCTTTGCTCATTGATTTAGGCACACACTCAAATGCTAATCAGAATACAGCCATCACCAAGCACGCAATGGCTCCAGCCATGATGTTGTATTAGCCGACTCCAAATGCAAGTGAGGGCATGATATGATGAGTGTCTTGGGGCAATTAATTTTTTCCTTGCACAAAGATTATCACCCTTTAGGGGGTGAATCAGGAATTCTTTCAGTTGAAATTGTTGTATATTATTGGGCAATCCATTCGAAGTCATCCCCCATAGAATTGCACAAAGAAAAATTGAGGCATATAGCCCTATGAGTACCTAAATAGGTGTAGTCTCGCAAGAAATATTCAAGCGGCTCCGCTCTACACATACCAAGCATGTTCAAGGAATGATGTCGAAATTCTATGAACAAAACCGACTCCATCTTTCGAGGCTTTAGCCTATGAGGAAGCAACTATTTATAGTGAGTTGGAAGGGTTGGCATAAAACCTTTCCTCACTTGGGTCATTCTCAGGAGATTTTTTCCTCAACCGGTAGGCCCTCTACTATTAAATATGCGTACAAAGGATTGGCGAGCATAGGACGTCTAGATTTCTGATTCTTCCGAGGAAGAAGAGCATACTCTCCTAATCCATGTCGTTTTCTCCTAAAATAGATTCAAAGAAAATTCATTCCCTCAAGCAATGTTGTGCTTGATTTAAAGTGTTCCTATTTAATGGAAAACAAAATGCTTTGAAGGGAAATTTTGCTTGTTCAATTAATCCACAATCTTTAAATGAGTAGCTTGTTCAATTTCTAATCCAAAAGTAGACGATGAAACTTGTTCAATGTGCCCATAATATTAAGTGCTTTGATTGGTTCAATTACTGATTCCAAGAGTAATTATACGATGAGTGTTTTCTTGTTCAGTTATCTCCAAATTATTTTCAACCCATAAACTGAGGTGTGAGTTTATGATTTTCCTAGAAAGGAAAAGAGCATAGTCCTCTAGTCAGTTTAGTGGTAGATAGGAAAATGTTATTAGTTATGGAAAGCAAGTAAATAGAGGTCAAGATGGGGAGTTAGCAACCTGAAAAACCAAGTTAGTATCCTTTATTTCAACTCCCATGAAAAACCTTCAATAACAACTTGCAAACAATTGTTAGGCTGCAAAAATATCAAAAACACAACTAGTCAAGATGTTAGGGTTAGGCAAACGAAGTGTGCAAATTTTCTAACTAGACGTGAGCCTAAAATAAGTGAATGTGATACCTTGTACCAGATGTGACCCCTTTCACCAGATGCGATAGTATGTTTACTAGATGCCATCTCTAACCCGAAACGATTCGGGAAATCCTGGATGCAAGCCTCATTTTCTGCAGTGCGACAGTGTATTCCAGATGTGATTCATTGTCACCAGAAATGACTGTGGACCTAAAAATTGGGCAGATAGATTAGTGGAAAATGATGTCAAAATGAGGTCAAATCTCGATTCAAGCCCCATGGTAGGTGTCAGAAATGTGTGTGTGATTTTTGTACCTGTTTAAGAAAGACACAATACTTCAATAAATCATTGCATTAGCTAAAAAGGGGTTAGATGAGCATATAAGACCACTAATATCGACCTATTGTTTTCTAACTAAGAAGAGTTTGATTAATAACATAATATCCCTTAGATTATGCTACTACCAGTGACATATACAACTTAGCATGAAAGATTTGAATTAAAACAAGCTATTTAATCATTAAACAATGCATTCTAGCTCTAAAAATGGAGATAATAACAATGCCTAAACATGAAAAGATAAATAAAACATGAATCTAGATGAATCCTAGCAACATAACAATGCATTTTCAATATGAGATGAAGGCTTATTTGTGCTCAAAAATCCTTTCTATTTATAGAAGAATGAGGAGAGAGAGGGGGGACAAGGTGCATTAATGAGTTGAAAATCTCATTAATGGTGTGTAAGAGCAATAAATGCCTTGGGCATTCAATAGGAATGGGAGAGACATGGGCTTAAAGAATCTGCATTAATGAGGCATTAATAAGAGCCTTAAAGAAACATGGGAAGGGTGTAAGAGGGTGGCTTGAGAAAGTGGACTTAAGGAAAGGAATCTTGAGATTCCTTGACTTTCTCAAGTGGGTGGAATTGTTAATCATTCCTTAGTGGAATGTGACAACATTAGGAGGTGGGTTATGATAGAATTAGGATTAGAATTAGATTACCATGGGGGGAACAGGTTGGGATGGGTTAGAACCCAGGGTAGAAGTGGTTGAGATAGGTTAGGTTGGGGTTTAGGGGAATATAAATGAAATGAATTAAACTTATTTAATTCATTCAAATATAGTATATTAATTATTTAAACAATTAATTTCTTTTTAATAATTAATAAGACTATAGCCAATTAATTAAATTAATTAGGCTAGGGGAATGGGTTATTTGCAAGTGAACAATTGATTTAGGGGTTTATTTAATTCCTTTATAATTAAATACTATAGCCATATTTGAATTTAATTTGATTTAATTGGTTTGAATTGATTTGAATTGTATGGCTATAATAGTTAATATAATCCAGTGATAAAAATCACCTCGGGCATTAAATTTGATTCAAAATGAATTATGCTAAAGTAACATTGTCATGACATAATTGGGGGTATGATCACACTTAGGGAAAATAGGGTCTATAGTTAGAACAGACTAAATCCAGGTGGTTACACCAGCTCTAGATTTGAATGAGTGAAGACTGATAGGGAGATTCAGATATTCGGCTTGATGTGAAGCCATGAAGCTAAATATCTGTCTCAAAGTAGATTTCTTGATTTTTGGATTGATTTGAATGACTAATCAACCTATTGTGGTGCAATCAGATTAATTTCCATTTGATCAATTTCTCAAGATAATTGAATTGATATGGGTCCTGATGAAGCCAATCACCTAATTAGGAGGCACTATCGGATTGATGTGATGTGATGAAACTGATAAGTCCCTAGAGTTTCAACTGGGTTAAATGTATGACAAAGAGACTTGATGTGAGGTGATGAAATCACTTATGCAGACATAATCTTGATTTGATACAGGGCTATGATTCCCTAGTGATGAAGCTTATTCATTAATTAAAATTATTGATATATTGATGTTGCGCCCTCGGGATCAAAATTTAAATGTTGTTAGGGCTGCAAGCTTGATTGCGGCTAATTTGATGAATAGAAAACATCAATTTAGATTGATTGCAATAAGGTCACAGATAATGAAGAACTAGATTTGAGCTTGATATGAGGTCTGATTGACCAATTTTGACCGAGATTTAACTTGGGTTGACCAAGGTTGAATTTCTTGGATTGAAATGGAGGGTGCCTGATTTAGTTGATGAGGAATGAAATTGAGGATGAATCTAGCGACAATAGCACCATTAGTCAACTGCATTGGAATAATAGGTTAACTTGCATTTTACTAGAAAATTGATGTCATATTTTGATTTCGATCCTAAAAATAGATTTAGGACTATCCAAATAGCTAAGGGTAGAATTTTTACGTCAATTGGAGAAATTTGAAAATTAGGTCAAAAACCTATATAAGGCCAAAAGGATCATTTTCAATTCATTTTCACTCTTTGATTTTAAAATTTCAAAAACTTCTCTGAGTGAAAATGGTGGTCCCATTGCAAAATCATCGATTTGAGCGCATGAGGAGGCACAACTGGCCCTAGAACTATCCACCTCCAATAAGTAGTCAAAAAAATTTCTTGTTGAGTCAATTCAGATATATATATATCCTTAAGGTGATTGAGATTGTAGGTTAACAAATGCAGTTGACCACTTTAGAAAAGGATTTGATGCCATAGGGATATCTCTTTTATTGTTATAATGTCATTATGAAATGCAAGCCTAAGATGATATGCAACCTATGATGCGAGTCTAGTCACTGAATCCTTTAGCCAGTTTTGTCATCATCGAGCATTTGGGACATCAGAGTCGATACAACCCTTACTAGTGCCACTATAACCATAAGGATATGAGTATGAATTTTATCAGATAAAATGTGGGAAACCAACATAAGAATCTAGGTAATAGAACCAAGATGATTTGAACATTGTTTCTAGTTGATATTGCAAGGGTACACTAGTATCGAGGCATACAAGGCTGAGATAACCATGAGTGTGATCTTGCGTAAATAGGCAGATTAAAAAAGGTAAAGGAGATATTTCCAACCTCACCTTGGCATACAAATAAACAGAGTCAAGGTATGTGAGGCTGACCCACCTTACTGTAGAGGCTCTTATCATAGACACCCTATTTATTTGATGTTGTGGGATCATCAAGGCCACAACAATAAGAAAAAATCAAAGAAAAATGTATAAAAATAATTGATAACAGAAAATATTCTAGAAAATGTTCATCATACTATCAACAGGTGTGATCGGTATGTGTTTTTTTATTTAGGGTGTTGAGAAACACCATCGTTCTTGTGAGTGTGTAGTGTTAAGAAACACATTTGTGTGCTTGAGTGTTAGTAAGCCAAGATTAAGGCTCAAAGATGTGTTATCCGATGTGTGTTGAGAAACACAGATGTATCCAAATAGGTAGTGTTTAGAAATATTGTTGATTAGGGTGTTGAAAAATACCATTGTGTCAATGGAAAACTGTCCAGTGGCTAAGAGACCAAGCTAACTGATGTTGATTGGTGAGACGACTGACAAGGTATTAACTTGGTTGCCAAAATTATTAGGAGATTGACCTTAGCGAGGATTTTACTACATACAAATGTCATGAAAAGCATGTGATCCAAAAGAGTGGATATGTCAAGATACTTCTAAGAACCTGTTTTGCATTTTTTGTTCTTCATTATGATCAAGACCGAGGGGTCAATTGGATAGGATAGTGACACAATAGCATGAACATGATAAAGGGTGACGGAGGATATGAGTGAATGCTTTGGGATTAGGGAAAGGATGTTTATGGATAATGAGAATTGACTTTGGATAGGCAAGATCATGATAGGGTAGCATGGATAGAAGCAAGCAAATAAGCTCATGAAAAGTATATGAAGGATATGATGAATGAGGTAGCATGGAACTTGCCTCTAAGAGAGAGCGCAAGAGGAATAAATCATGCATGATGCCTATTTTCCAGGTTTTCATCATGGTAATCTCTCAAGGCATCACAAGAAGTGATTTTCATCATAGGATGAATTTATTTCTCTTTACTTTTGCTACCAAGGCGCCTGTTTACAAGGTTTTTAGGAAGGCACTTTTTCTCTTTTATGGTTTTTGTTGTATTTTTTTTGGAGGAACTAAAGCCTCTTTCTCTTTTTATGGTACTCCTTTGAAGGACATTCTATGATGGGACAAGGATACTAAAAATATGCTCAAAGATGTTGAAAGGGTGATGATAGGGAATAAAATGGAGGATAAGTGAGATGGTAGCCAAGGATTTATGTGATGGATTGGATAAGAGGAATAGGAGGATATGAGATGGATGGGTAGTAGGTAGCTATAGGATATTGGATAGAGTATTGAAAGGTTTGTGTAGGGGTAGATGTAAATGGTGATAAGATCAACATTGACACACACCTTCAAGGGTAGTGGATGGATGGAGGAAAAATGGATGGAATAGCTTGAGGCTTTGATATATGAGGTGATGAATTTTTTTTGAAAGGGGATGGAGTGGAAGACTTTGGAAGCTTGGATGCCAACTCTAATTTTTCCTTTTTGTTCAATTCTTTTAAGAGAGACTTGGTAATTCACATAAATTTTGATTTTCCTTTGCTTTTGGATGATTTATAACATAATTCTTCCATGATGTATTTAGGAACCCATATTTTCTTTGATTTTATTCTTTTCTTAGTGTACCCTTGTGGTCTCTTGAATATTTCCTTTTTCTTTATAGTCACATGTCGATTAGATAGGACATGGTGATTTTAATATGTAAGTGGATTCTTGTATTATTTTTTTCATTGTTCATCCAAATTGATTCTAGAAGACTTGGGAATGGTGGATGATTGTGGCTGATATGGAGGGTTTAGATGGATGGGTGGAGCAACCCTCAAGGATGCATATCTTTGTTGATCTTAAATAATTGTGGGGTGAGTGGGTGACCAAGGATGGATATGGAGGATGGAGAAGGTTGATGCTTATGTGCAAATGGAGGGGGATAAGATGTGTAAGGGATACCAACATCTATAAATTAAGATGCATGACCAAGTATCTTTTCTTTAGAATTCATCTTATACCAGTAGGATTATGAGTGGCTTTGATAGTAGAAACTTTGATAGGAGCAACTAAATCTGGAGGGGATTTATTTTTATACAAGGGATTTGGAGGAATGATGGCTTATTGAAGTGGATATGGAGGAGTATGACAAGGAGATGATGGAATGCTCTGATATTGACAATGATCTTTAGATGGTTTATAAAGGGAACTTTGCTCTCGATTTTCAATAGGGTCATTAAAGATGGTGGAAAGGATATCTTGGTCTTTCTTGGGAGGTGGATAAGAAATAGGAGGTGTAAGAGTGTCTTCTAGGAAGAAATGGAAGGGTGTGATGAAATCATCATGGGACCCTTGAGATATGTAACTTTGGTCAACCGTTGGATAAGGATGGATGGTATCTTGATCTTGATCATTAAGTATATTTATTTCTTCACACTTTTGATTGTCCTCTTGACATGGATCCATTTCTAAGGATGAGGTAGAAGTTTTGATCTACATGAGGGATTCTTGAAGGGATAATGGAGTATCATTTTGAGTAGGCATTATATTCATTGAAGCACATGGAAGCTTTGGGTCTATGATCTTTGAAGCCTAAAAAAGACTCACATCCATATGTAGATTATATTGGAACTATTTTAGAGGTAGACCTTGAGGGTATACATAGTTAGAATGAAAATCATTAGGTTCTTTTTTTTATGGAGGGACTTTGGATGACATTGTTGCTTTCAAAGATGAATAAATGCTGGAAGAAGTGGAGTCTACATGAGGACCAATACTAAACACAGGTTCGTGATTTAGATCTTTCTTGAGAGTAGTATCTCCATTAGATGATTCTTTATGATTTTCAATTTCAATTATGTCATCAACTATGATATTTTGGATTTTGTGTTTCAACTCCATGCAATCTGAAGTTTCACGTTCATTATGTCTATGTTAGGCACAATAGTTTGTCAAGAATACAAAACTGCACAAAGTGATTCGATGAAATATGATGCAATTGTGTTCAAATATTTCTTCCAATTCTCATTCATAAGATTTTCCCAAAGGATTAAATGATCCATCCAATGAATATATAGATGCACTTGTGTTTACCAAAGAGATATGATATTCAAGATCATGATATGCTAATGTTTTGTTGTCATGTGATGATTATTGTTGAGATAGGGTTGATTCCTCTTGATTTTTTTGATCATAGATAGGTTTCTCTTGAGGTTGTGAGATAGACTCTTGATCAAAAATTTGATGGTCATGAAGATTTTCTTGATCAAAGATAGGTCGTTCATGAAGTTGATCTTGAGCCAAGATGAGATTGATGTGAGATTGTTCTTGATCAAAGATAGGATTGGTGTGAAGCTGTGAAGTAACCATCTTGTCTGAAGAAGATGAAGATATGGATGCATTGTGATCATAGAGAAAAGGAGAGATTGGTATTAATGAGTATTTTTTGGATGGTGTATCTTTTTCTCCAGTTAACTCTTGAATTTCATATTTTAAAGATTGAATTTGTTTTGATAAGGTTGCAATAAGAATTTATTCTTCCTTGTTGTTGAAATTATAAGGTTTAGCCCTTTTTTTTTTAGCCATTGTAAGATTGTCTTGATGCACTTGATTAGAATATTGGAGAGAGGGTAAGATGTGGGAATTTTTGTTGTGAATAGGATTATATTATTGATGATAAATCCTAGTTTAAACTGACATTAAAGATAAATGTAATTGAGAATCAAAGTGACTAGATTAATGGGTCAATGTCAAAGATCACCAAACGATCACTTGTCTAAGAGGTTGATAAGAGATATGTTGATGAAATATTTGTTGAGCCTGGTACAAGGTATCTATATTTTAGACCTGAATGTCTATTGGGCGACACTTGTGACCAAGCTGATTGTGATTAATTTTGTATGAGATGGATTATGACAACTAAGATCATTTGATAATCTAGGACAAAAGATGAGGATAGGTCTAGTCACTATGTCAAGAACTGACGATTGTTGTGATAGAGTATAATAACTTATTGAAGCCACACAAATGAGAAATAAGATGAATGTAAGGACATCAAAGATCAAAGAAGATGTTGTATTCCAATGTAGGTGTTGGAGCTCTAAATTTTTGGCAAAATTTGGAGTTATAAATAGTGATAAAACCCTAAAAATGGCTTCCTAAACTCCATGCCCAATAATTTATGAGATGATGGAGAACATGAAATGAGATACAACATTATATTATTTTAATTCAAATTTGAAGGAGTAAGGAAGGAAGCTTTGTGATAGGAACAATGAAAATTCTGTAAGAAAAGGTTTCAGAGATGCTGTAATTTTGACCTGTTGTAAATATGAAGTCAACAAAGAAGGAAAATGATCAAAAATATAAAATATAAAACTGACCCAATTCAGAAAATTGAATTTCCAAGATCCAATAAAACTCTTAGCTTTTCACAAGATATTTTGGATTTCTTACCAAACCCAATTCCAAAAGATAGGTGGTTATTAATTAATTTGTCGATTAGTTTTTTCAAAAGAAGATTTTTAATTTTGACATAAGGTGGTGTCTTTCACCTTAAAGAGGTGTGAAAACCATTCAACAACATATATAAAATCAAATTTTCTTCCCTGAATAGATTTATGAAAGAGAAATTAAAATCACTTAGACTAATTGGTGTGGTGTGTACTTAATCATCTTGCAATGATAGGATTGAATGGTTGATAGTTTATCTAAAGGATAAAATATTGTCTCATAAAGTTGTACATGAGGATTTTAGGAGGGGTGACTCTGTGCCCAATAAGGATAAGGGACTGGTCTTGTATTCTTACAAAGAATAGAAACTTTATAAATTATCAATTTTATTTTCATTTCAAGGAAGAAGGAAGTTATTAGAAGTAAAGTAGTAGAATAATATCATAAGTAGGAGATACAGGGGTTAAGATTTATAAGTGAGGAGAAAATTAGAAGAAGCATATATTATTTTCAATTGTCATGCCAAGTTGAAATAATCAATAAATAAAAATAAATCTGCCAAAAATCTATTGAATTGATTATTTGAAGAAAGAAGTCATAAGATTATTAGGTGCACCCACCTTAGTGTGGTAGAGCCATAAGTGCAGAGGAATTAGATCATATTGATCATTCTTATTCATTTTCTAGAATTTTTTGTTAAACCTTATCATAAGCTTTGGAATATATTTAGGTTTTGGCAATCTGTGGTTTTGGGAACCAACATATTGATGACTCTACTAGGGAGTTGTTTATAAGAACATTGTTGAAAAATATCTAGAATCTCTGGTGATAACTTGTTAAGGATTGACAATTTAATTTTTTCTCATCCAAGTCACACAAGGGATTGGAGACTCTATTGGAAAATTGTTGATAGGATTTCTAGAATCTTTGGTGATTAAATATAGACTCTACTAGAGACCAGAACCCGGAGCCGCAAAACAATATTTTCCTAGAAAAGAGGTGGTGATTCTATTATTCAAGAAAAATTTTAGTCAGTGATTCTACTGAGGGAGAAGATCCAAAAGGAGATGAAATTTTTCCTTTTTGAAAGAGATGGCAATTTTATTTCAGAATGTATCAAAATAAACAATCATTTTAGAGAAAACCATTTATTCTAGATGGCATCAGACTGTTGGATCTCAGAAGATTTCAATGTATTCCTAATAAGTTATTCCCTAAATTTTCACAAATTGTATCAAAATTTCATGGAGAATATGATGAATCAACACTTGAGAATTTGGGTGCATTTTATACATTCATAGAGGAAAATCATATTTGTGTAGAAGATACAGTGATGAAATTATTTGTTAGGACATTGAAGGATAATTCAAGAGAAGAATATGATTCATTACCTACAAAGTGCATATCATCATGGAAAGAGTTTGATAAATCGTTTCTCCAAATGTTTCATGATCCATATATTCTTGTACATGATATTCTTTCAGTAAATTTCTTATCCAATTTTAATATAAACAAAAAAATTTGATAAAGGGATGTGTTTGCCTATTGGATTTCATTACAACTTTTACAATTTTTCTTTTCAAAATCAACTTCTCCAATCCTCTTTGGTCCTTTTTAAAAATATATTTAATTTATTTTGTTAATTGTTGTTTGAGATTTTCGTCCATTTTTACTTATTATTTGTAATACATTTTACAATGTTGGCTATAGTTTATGTAATAGCTTTATTAGTTTTTTTTTTAAATTATGTTGACTATTTTTTGTTTTTATATACACTATAGAAACATGAGAAACTTTGATGCTACTATAGAATGCCACTTTTAGTATATTCAATATTACATAAATTAAATAAAAAACATGGGTGGAAGAAGTCACACTCCTAAATCTACTAGGAAATAATGATTGATACCTAGTTTCATTTATTTGATTTCCTACAAACCTGTGAGAGAAAATAATTCATAAAAGCTTATAGAGGAACCATTATACATAGATCAAATAGGCAAGCCACAAGATAACACATGATATACCTTGGGAAAATCCTCACAAGAGAAAAAACAATCTCCAAAAGCATCCATAATCCATCATATTATTCAACCATAAGACAATACAAAGCACTTATATAGTTAAAATGAATACTTTTAAAACATCAAGACTTTCACATGCATCCTCCATGTGTCTAAGAATGAATCCAAAAATCTCATGTCATGTTTCACATATGTACTCCTCAATTAGACTCAATAATGATAGTCCACTTAACTAGCCAACCTAAAACACTAACATGTGCTTGCTTTTATAGAATCAAGCTCCACTAATACAACCAAGTGGTAAAGTAAAACTATGTGAATGTTGTATGCACCCTAAAATAGTCGCCTAGACTTTGGGCCCCATTTAATATTTTATCAATTTATCAATTTCATGAATCAATGCTTTGCAATATTTTCAATTCAAATCAATTTCCTTGATCAAATTGTAATTAATTCAATTATTCAATTATTTCAATATTTCCTAAGGTTTGATCATTTTATCTAATTAAAATATTTAATTTTCTTTTTAATTAAATAAAATTTATCTAATTTAATTAAAAGATTTAATCTCCCTTTTAATTGAATAAAATTTATCTTATTAAAGTAAATTTCTCTATTTTTATTAAATAAAATTCCTCTTATTTAATTAAACTCAATTCCTCCTATTTAATTAAATAAAATTCTTCTAATTTATTTAATTATAAAGAAAACCCCTCTTTTAATTAAATAAATAAAAATCCCCACTTAAAGAACTTTATTTGATGAAAAAGGCAATAAATTAAATTAAATTAAATAAAAATCTTTTTTTCATCACATCCTCCTAAGTGGTGGGTTTTTGCCTCTTAATCTCAACCATTGATCAATTCTTTTTGCCTCTTAATCTCAACCGTTCACTTTCCTATATAAGGAAACCTCTCCTTCTCATTTGATAATCATCATTCATCAACCATCTATCAATATATTAGGTTTTCATAGTATTGTTATGCTGCAGGTTTGGAGAGCAATTTTGGAGGAGGATTTGAGCACTCAAGCTTGGATATTGCAACTTCTCTCTTCTTGTCTTCTTCTTCTTGCATCCA
>MU223638.1:2971374-3011239 GCA_018584345.1 Thuja plicata
TACATTGTTGTTAAGCTAGATATCTCCTTACCTTGTGAAGTAGGTATCCTCTTTTCTCTTCCTTATCCTGCCTAGTGGGTAGTCATGATAAGGAGGGGGGCATATATAGGGTCTCCCTTGTACTATATTTTTCATTAATTTACATTTTGCAGCATGCTAAATATTTGGAAGGTAACGCACATAAGTTGCTAAATCCTGAAGAGACACGCATTTTTATTTTTATTTTTGCTAAATCCTTTGAAGGTAACACACACAAGTTGTTGAATATTGAAGAGATACGCACCCTTTTTATTTTTCAATATGCTAAATCCTCGAAAGGTAACACACATAAGTTTCTAAATCTTGAATGGACACGCATTTTATATTCCATAGTGATACAAGAATGTGATCTATGGATATTTTCAAAAGCCGTCAGAAGACGCATTACAATTACAAGAATAGTTTATAGGTGAACCTTTTGGGATCTCCCTCCTTGGTGATTCATGGTAAGGTGGGCATCTTACTATGCGAGGTAATCACTATCTCTTTTCTCTCTTTTTTGCTTTCATGCTAGTAGGATTAGATCATGAAGTTATGTTATCTATAGTGTTTTTCTTGTCTTGCTTATGTAATCATGTATGTTTCCTAGGATTGATTGCTCTTTACTTCCATATATTTATGCATGTATGTTGAGTTATAATCCTTGGTCTAAGGATGAATTTCCTTGACTTAGTGATGTTCTACCTCATGGCGATCCACCAGAGTCTTTCTTCTAACTTTACCGAAAGCATGTTCAATTTCCATACTTCTGCTAAAGTGGGGGCTTAATGTATCATCTTAAAATGGAATCACTTCCATGATAAGAACATTTATCCCTCCTTAGGGGATATTTTTTACCACCATCATATTGTCCCCTCCTTTCTGCATCATCTCCTGCTTCTATGCCTGTTTAGGACCTTGATTGGGCCTCTCCGGGCACCTTCTATCCCACCTAGCACTTTTTCCAGGGGTTCTGACCCCCTAGGTCAAGGTTGACCTCGACCTTGACCTAGGTCAGGGTCGAACTTGACCTTGACCTGGGTCCCTCTTTCAAATTTGGAAATCTGTCAATTGTCGGAGGTCATCAAAAATTCATTTTCCAGCTTACGAGTCAGCTGTTTTGGGTTTTGAAGCGGCAAATCCTAAATTATATTTAATATAGGTCCACTTCTAGGGGAATGGGTCTAATTGGAATTTAATTCTCCTAGGTTAGCCTCCTTAGAAGATTGTTCCCTAATTTCATATAAAAGGAAGCCTTCTCCTCTCATTTTCTCTAACCATCAACCAAGTAAGAAAAGGTGATCAAGCTAAAAGTTCAAGCATCCATTGTTCTACATGTTTCCAAGATTTCAAGGTGTTCAATTATTCTTCCCAAGAATTAAAGTTCTCCATTGAAGATCAAGGATTCAATCTATCAAGCCTTTGAAGGGATTTGGTTCAAGCATTCAAGATTCATCATTCAAACCCTAGATCTAGCCATCATGATGGTGTGATCTTCCTTCAAGATCCTTTGTGCATCCTCAAGATTCTTTCGTCGTCTCTTCAAGTTGGATTCCAAGCATACAATCATGGAGGTTTATGGTTTCTAAATTCCATACTTTCATATCTACATATTTGTCTACATTTGAATTACAATTGCATATCTATTTCAATATCATAGCTTCATTATTAGATTCAATTCTACTACTTGCCAGCATTCTATATTTCATTGATTTCAAGGTTAATTCCTAAATTAGGGTTTGAATAAGGCAAACCCCTCCCCCCCAACAAACAAATCTCTTTTTATTTTAGGTACAGGTTCAGGATTAAAGATTTGGACTCAGATCTGGATACCCTTTTTGGCCAACTTCTGGGATCCGCGAACAGATTCTCTATCAGACCTGTGCAGGTCAAGGTCAACATTATTGGATCAAGGTCAACATTTGTGGGTCAAGGTTGACTTTTTTCATAAGACAACATCAGAATGGAAAAATATTTCTGGTTTTTGTTCATCTCTGCGTTCCGGTTTTGGATCATACTTTAGTTTTTCCAGAAACGGAGTACAGAGCCCAAAAAATAGCATTCTTTAATCTGCAATATTTCAAGGTTAGTGTATTTCTCCTATCCATTTCAATTCAAATCCTTAATCATTCTAAATCTATCACACACGTACATTCACACACCACATTTTAAGAGGGAAACCTAGGATCTCCTTTATTTTTATTTCCAATAGATTGATTCACATATGCATTGATCCTTTTTGGATTGATCAATTTGGATCCTTCCTTTGTGCATTTAAGAATAAAAGGGATATCTTATCTTTCCCTCCACTCTAAACATTAAATGTAAAGGTGATAAGTGATTTGAGTATCAAAACACTCTTATTCCATAAACATCATTTTCTCCTTTACAGTCCTTACAAGGACAACCTGTTGAAATGAATACATTTCCCAATGAATATGCTTTAGCCTGCTATCTTAACACCACTAAACCCATCACTTCTTCCACCAGTGAAGCTAGTGTGAGCATGACTGAAGCAGACATCAAGTATCTCAGTTATAAAATAAAAATGAGAAAAAGAAAAGGGTCTGAAGGCAAAAACCACATTGTGGCGGTTTCACAACCCAAAATAGTAAAAAGAAAAGATGCATCTAAAGGAAAAAACCTCTCTGAGGCACTTGAGGATGGGATGCTTGATGTCTTGCCTAGTCATTTATAGGAACAATCGTTAGTTCTCATAGAGCCAACTCAACCAGTGAATATTGGTATAGAGGAACATCCGCACATCAGTTATGTAGCTAAATCTTTGTCTGCAGAAGAGCTCAAGGAATTCACAGACTTCTTTAAAGAGAAGAAGATAAATTTTGCATAGACATATTCAGATATGCCTAGTTTAGATCCAGACCTTATCATGCATCATCTCTCAATAGCTCTTGGGGTAAAATCAGTAAAACAAAAACTCAGAAAAATGCACCCTCATGTTGCATTACTTATCAAGGCTGAACTGGAAAAGTTACTCAAAGCTGGATTCATCCGAGCTATTGACTATGTGGAATGGATATCCAAAATCATACCAGTATCAAAGCCAGACAAATCCATTAGAGTCTGCACTGATTTTAGGGATCTCAACAAAGAATGTCCAATGGATAACTTTCCTTTGCCTAAGATTGACATGATTGTAAACATGACTGCTGGGCATGAAATGTATTCTCTCATGGACGGTTTCTCGGAGTACAACCAAATCAAGGTTGCTCTAGAGGATCAATAAAAGATAGCTTTTACATGTGCTTGGGGAACATTCTGCTGGAATGTCATGCCTTTTAGTTTGAAAAATGTAGGAGCTACCTATCAGAGGGCAGTAACAACTATCTTCCACAATATGATGCACAAAACCATGGAAGAATATGTGGATGATACCCTTGCTAAATAAAGGAAACGGTCTATGCACCTACAAGATTTAGGCCCAATCATGGACAGAATGGAACAGTTTAAATTACGGTTGAATCCTAAGAAATGTGCATTCGGTGTTACCTCTGGAAAGCTAATGGGTTACATTATCTCAGCTAAAGGCATAGAAGTTAATCCTGAAAAGGTACGAGCGATACTGGAAATGTCACCTCCCAAGAACATAAGTCAAATGAGAACACTCCAAGGGAGAAACCAGTCTATCAGAAGGTTCATCTCACAGTTGGCTGATAGAGCACAACCATTTACCAAGACTCTATGCAAGGGCATTACTTATCAATGGAGTGAAGAAGATGAAAAGAGTTTCACTCAAATCAAAATGTACCTGATGAACCCACCAGTACCCATGCCACCTCAACAAACCATTGATTCTATATATTTCAGCTACCTCAATGTCACTTGAGGCACTACTAGTGCAAGAAGATGAAGACAAGAAAGAACGTGTTATATACTATATCAGTAGAACATTGGTGTCCTATGAGATGAATTACTCTATTATCAAGAAAGCATGCCTAGCAGTAGTCTTTGCATCTTAGAAATTGTGTCACTACATGTTGGCTCACTCAGTCAAACTTGTGGCTAAAATTGACCCTTTGAAGTATCTCCTAAGTAAAGCTACCCTCACTGGCAGATTGGCTAAATGGGTTATGCTTCTTAGTGAATTTGACATAGAATATATTGAGCGTAAAGAAATTAAAGGGAAAGTAATTACAGATCAACTGGATGATGCTCCACTACATGACAATGAACCAATCAAAGATAAGTTCCCAGATGGATCTATTTTGCACATCACTCATAGATACTGGAAAATGTTATTCGATGGCTCCTTCACGTAACAAGGTTCAGGTGCAGGGATTTTGTTTATAACTCCTCAAAACTATTCCATTCCAAAGGCGTACAAGCTCATGTTTCCTTGTACAAACAACATAGCAGAATATGAAGCACTGGTAAATGGAATCAAACTGGCTCTTGAATGGAATGTTTCTGAGTTACATGTCCATGGTGACTCTCAACTTGTAATCAACCAAATCAATGATGTATACCAGACCAAGGATGAAAAACTCATGCCTTATAAATGAATGGTTGATGACTTTAAGAAATATTTCCCTTACATCACATTTCAACAAGTCCCAAGGGTACATAATAGAGCAGCCGATGTCATGGCTACATTAGCATCCTCACAACAACAAGAGGATGACTTCCATTATGAGTTCCTGGTGGAAGAAATCTATTTCCCTTCCTATAACTCCCCTGACTCCCAAATGGTCTGTTCAGTCATTGAGCAGGAATCCTCCTATTATCACCATGTTTACTCTTACCTGCACCATCAGGTAATTCCTGATGGACTAACCAAAAAGAAAAAATGACACCTCATCTGCAATGCCTCATGGTATGTTCTTGTGGCCAATGATTTATATAGGTGAGGATTAGACGATACTTTGCTTAGGTGTCTAGAAAAAGAAAAGTCTAAACATGCATTGTCTGAAGTCCATGAAGGAATATGTGGTTCTCATTCTAATGGTCTGACTCTAGCCCAAAAACTGCTTAGAGTAGGGTATTATTGGCCCGATATGGAGAAAGAAGCTATCAGGTTCAGAAAAACTTGTAAGAAATGTTAGTTGCATGGAAATATTATACACGCTCCAGCAAGGGAGCTCATTCCTTTTGTAACACACTGGCCCTTTCAACAATGGCCATTTGATCTCATTGGGCAGATTTACCCCTCATCTTCTAATGGACACAAGTTCATTATTACAGCTACAGAGTATTTTACCAAGTGGGTTGAGGTGGTCCCACTCATCAAAGCGACAGGATAGTAGGTCTCATTGTTCATTCTGAACTACATCATTTGTCGCTATGGAATACCTTCCTCCATCATCACTGACAATGGAGGTCACTTTAAGAACAACACCATGGATGAGTTGTGTGAAAATTTCAAAATCATACAACACTATTCTTCAATATATTACGCACAAGGTAATGGGCAGGTTGAGGCCTCAAATAAAAATTTGTTGAAAATATTACATCGTACAGTTAACAAGTCTGGAAGGGATTGGTACCTACAGATCAATCCTACATTATGGGATTATAGAATGAGCATCAGAATGCCTACAATGGCAACCCCATTTGCACTGGTATATGGGGCAGAAGAAGTCTTACCCCTAGAGGTAGAAATCCTATCTCTTCAGGTTTCTTTGTGCAGACTTGTACCAGATGAAGAGTACAGAGTTTTGAGACTCCAAGAACTAGAGCTTCTAGACGAATGTTGGAAAGTGGCCTTTGATCACCTCAGAGCTTATCAGAAAAGAATGTCAAGAGGATACGATAAGAAAGTCAGACCTAGAGAACTTCAGGTGGGCGACCTTGTGTTGAGAGAAAATCCCCACAATCAGTCACATAGAGAACATAAGGGGAAGTTTGAACCCAACTGGATGGGTCCTTATATCATTACTATAGCATTCAGCTCCGTAGCCTATTGACTCTCCACACCTGAAGGAGAACCGCTTCAAGAGACCATCAACACTCTCCATCTAAAGAAGTTCTACACCTAAGGCATTCTCGGTGATCAGCACCATGTACATAGTAATTTCCTAAAAAAATCTAAAAATTGGAAAAAGTTCTGAAAAAAATGATCATGTTGGTGAAAACCTAGCAATAGGCGCCTTGATGCATCAATGAAAAAAAAACAAAAAATAGGAAAATACAAAAAAAAATTTGAAAAAGAAGAAAAGTGCCTTGGTGAAAACCTAGTAAACAGGCACCATGGTAGCAAAAATAGAATCTCTGCCAAGTAGGTGAAAACTTGGTAAATAGGCACCTCTTGTACTCAGTGCTCCATCTATCAATGCTCAATCTTGGAAATCTTTGACTGTAGTTTATACAAAGCTTTCAGTCACTTTTGTGACACTCAGGTTCTTTTGAGAACCCTCCTGGCTTGAAACCGATCTAGAGTCATAACCTGGGGGAAATCAAATCAGATTTTTCCTCTCAGTATGAGTCAAGTCAGTTATCGTCATTTACTACTAGGGGAATAGGTCCCCAAATTTGATCGCTTCTTTGGTTTACACTAGAGTCAGTAATCTTGTCATTTCTGAAGGACAACTCGCTACTAACGCAAGCAGGTTTTTCTCAACACCACAATCAACATTGTTTCTTAAAACTATCTTTGGACGCATCTTTGTTTCTTAACACACATTGGATATTGCAAATGTAAATAACAGATCGATAGCAATCAAACACAAAGCACTCACAAACACAATGGTGTTTCTCAACATCTCATACATATACACATCTGGAAACTTTGAAACTGGCTGAAGTATGTTGAACTTCTATTTGTATGTTGTTTGTTTTCATTGATTTCATTAATCTTTTCTTTGTCTACTACTTGTTGGTGTGGTTTTGATGATCCGACAATGTCAAATAATTAGGGTGTATGTGATAAGAGCTCCTGCATTAAGGTGGAAAGGCCTCACATCCCTCGATCCAGTTTATTTGCACACCAAGGTGAGGTCGGAACTATCTCCTTGACTGTTATTGCTCTATTTGTTTACGCAAGATCACACTCATGGTTATCTTGGCTTCGAATGCCTCGATACTGGTGTACTCTTACAACATCAACTAGAAAAAACATTCAGGTCATCTCAACTGTTGTGCCTCGATGCTTACGTTAGTTTCCCATATCTTATCCGATGAAAGTCATATTCATATTCTTATGGTCACAATGGCACCAGTAAGGATTGTATCAACTCTGATGTTCCAAAAATGCTTGATGATGAAAATTTTCAAAGCTAAAGCTCAGTGACTCCACCTTAGGTTGCATTCATGTTAGTCTTTCATCTACATCTGCCCTACATCTATATAGTGTTGAAATTAGCATAATAACTTTATCTCTATCCAATGTGAAGTATCTGAGATTCTAATCAATCAATCTTCTCATCGTCAAGTGGTCATTTGTATGTGAACATGACATCCCTTGCTAAATCAACTGTCTTGATTCTATTTTCATGATCGAAATTGAAATCTAAATTTGACCACTCGCACAACCAATAGAAATATCTCATGCTTTTCTTCTCATCAATCCATGTATCTTACTTATGGTCAATCTCGGTCAAACATGACCTCTCATCAAGTACAGATTATGTCCTAACCATGTGGGACCTCTTTCTAATCTGATCAGTTTCTTCCTAAATTGTCTAATCAATCGAATTGCTTCTCATCACTGGAGCACCTAGCCATATTTCAATTTCACTCCCAAGGGGGTAGGATCAGGACATCAACATTCTAGTGATCACATCCTCAATCAAAATCCCATCGCTTGGGGCATCTCACCTTCATCGCATCAAATCAAGTTGAGATCATCTTAAATCAAAGGCAACATAATCAATGATCTTATACAGTGGTGAATACACTCGAAACCAAACAAGATTGGTCTTATACGGGCTATTCATTATTGAAACCAGATACATTGATCAAATTGGCTTCATTGCTTCAAATCAAGTCAATTTGCTTGCTAATAAAATCTCTTAACGGTAATTAGTTTCATCGCTTCAAATCAAACTGGTTATTCATTCAAACCAATCAAAAAGGTTTAAGAGTTCCTGACCGATGTTTAGTTTCATCGCGTAAAATCAAACTGAGCATTTTGTTTATATCTTTTGATCGATCTTCGTCCAATCAAGCTCGAAGTCGATCTTCTTCTTCAAAAGAATAGTTTCATCGCTTCAAATCAAACTATTCTGGGTCTTCTCGCTAACAGGTCTTTGAATCAATGCATTGATCACACATCAATTCAAAGAGGGGCAAATGTAATCATGGTCACCTAAACCCTAGACCCCCAATCTCAACATTTAATCAAGAAACCCTAATCTTGATTAACCCTAAGTCCTAAATCAAACAGGCAATTATCAAATTCAAACTGATCTGACCTAAACCCTAAGTCCTAATCGATCATCTTACTTGATTAATTAATTAATTCTTGAAATCACATTACATTGGAAAATAAACTTTATACTATTATTTAATTGATATTCTGATATATTAATTAAATAAAAATTATAAAATTGTCAATTACATCAAAAAGGAATTAAATTAATTATAAAAATATAAATGTGCATTCAAAATCAATTAATTTATTAAAAATGCATATGACATCATCAAATTCAGTTGACTGATTATCAAAATGGAAACAATCTAGTTCCACTCAGTTAACTGATTCTCCATTGTTTATCATTTTGGAAACATTTTAGTTAACTG
Organism: Thuja plicata; assembly: GCA_018584345.1. Lineage (NCBI taxonomy): Eukaryota > Viridiplantae > Streptophyta > Pinopsida > Cupressales > Cupressaceae > Thuja > Thuja plicata. The sequence goes on from MU223638.1 coordinate 2,980,090, forward strand.
AAAACTGAATATGGAAGTTTCCAAAACAACTGATCAGTTAGTTCAATCAACTGACTCTCTCGACCAATCAAATCACTTGCACATGGATTGTGCTTCTTCAATTGAATCTGAACCACTCTTTTTGTTCGATCTCAACCGTCGATTCGAGAGAGATTTCTATAAAAGGGAAACTTTTTTTCCTTCACAAAGGATCCTAATTTTTTATTAATGTTATTATACTCCATTTTTCATCTTAGCTTTCTAGCATTTTAGCTTTCATTTATTTAGATTGTTGTTTATTACTTTCAAAGCATGCAAATCAATCTAATTTAGAGCACACTTTGTTTTGGGCTTAAAATTGAATCTCTCATATTTCAATTTGGTGTTTTAATAATCAAATCTAATTAGCTTTGGATTAACAACAATCTGAATTCACATTTTTCATGTAGTTAATCAGCATTTTACTTTCAACATAGCTTTTTAAATCCTTCATTTAGGTCTTCGATGTAGTCACTGAGCTTGCAATGACCTGAGAGCGAGCTCATACTCCTGCCTTCTAGAAGGCAACAGGTAAACTCTTTCAAACATGCAGGGTGAATGAATCCATATTCATTTCTATATGCAGTTGAAGTATAATGACCATGTTGAAGTGTACTACTAAAGTAGAGGTCCACTTTTAGCACACACGGGAGTAATTAAGCAAATGATCTTGTGCTCAACACAAAGATAACCAATCAAGATCAATGTTAAAGCTCCATAACATGACAATATGATCTAACCATCTTATCCTATGAGAGCACATGCTCCAAGTGAACATATCAAATATCTATATCATGAAAAAACTCTAAACTATTAAGAAAGAGTATACCATGACATAATATCAACCATCCCATAAAACAAGGATAACATTTTAAATGAAAAATCATATATGATACCTCAACCAAAGACTCCATGAGTCATCCATCGCTCCAACATGTCAATATGTCAACTCGTCATGAAGATAACCATCTCCTACCAGTAAACCTACAAATGTGAAATTCTCTTCTATACCAACATGATCAAATGCTCCTCCAAACATCTACAACACTAAATAAGATCATTCACTAGCTAACGATGAATCTACATTAGTTCCAACAACACTCACTAAACCATGATACCAAGTCACACATGTAATCTTGATAACCATATCCTAAATGAATATCATCCAGGTTTGCACACACATAATTGAAATGTTTAAAACATTAACTAAACCAACATATCCAATTCAAGAAGATACAACTGCCAATGAACCATCAAGAATATATCCCACACCACCAATACATCAATACCAAAAGTTCCCACTGAAATGTGTAACCAATGAAATATAACCAAGATATAATGGCATTTTTATAATAAAAAAAAACATGCTAAATGTCCCAAAAATAACTATCCAAACACTTTAATCATTCATCCTCTAATATCAAAGCAAACATACCAATGCACCAATGATCATAGACAGGGTCAACTAATAAATTCTACATCAAAACTAAATCAATAGTGTGGATATAGATAGTCCACAACCAAGTCATCTCACTACATCTAATGGGTGGCTAATCCAAAACCTGAACAACTCAAAGATCTAGCCAATGGAATATGTAAATTCATCATCACATTAGTAACCTACAAATTGAGACATAAAATAGAATAATTCTATAGATAAAATAACTAAAATACCAAATCAATGTCATATCTAATTTTCCAAACATGTCCATAACTGAGTACCATAGTCAAGGAACCAAATATGCATCAAGGATACAAGAAATAATCTCCTAATGCCAAACCAAATTATCACTATGTAGTGTCATAAATTGCATCCCTATGAAATTTCTTTCTCAGTTAGGTCCTATCTTAGTGCTCCTACCCTTTCATTCTTGATAGGCTTGATCAAACCCAATTCAATATATAATTTTGGCATCCTCTCTCAAAATCTCTTATCCTTATTTGGTACCTCATTGGGAGGAATGAGGAAACTTGTATCACCTTGTTCCTATGAGTTGATACTCTTAAGAGTTATTTTGTTGTCATTAGTTTTTGTCAAAGTCATAGTGATCATAAGATTCAGTCAGTGAAAGAAGGAGTTAATAAAGTCATCCGGTAAAGAGAAAAGAGACAGTCGGTAAAGAAAATCAAGTTAGTCACCGGGCAGAGACAAACGCCAAACAGTGATAGTTACCGAGCAAGTTGGTTGTCGGGTAGTGTTAGTCACCAAGCAAAGATAGTTACCGAGATGAAAGCATTATGTTGCTAAGAAATAACAAAGCATGTTACCGAGTATCAAAGAGTTTGTTGGTGCTCAAATTGACAGATTGGACTTCTTACGAATTTTGCTTATCCAATGAAGATAGATACAATCTATTTGCCAACGAACAAGGTTTCAACAACCTCCTACAATTATGATTCCATAGAACTAAGGCTGGTGGGCCTGCACTTTAAAACTTGTCTTCAAAGTCTTCTAGAGGTTTCCTATAGCGGATAACTGATAACTTCAACTCCTGCTTCCCAATGTGTTAATAAGATCACAAAACTGAAAATATATGTGTTATTGAAATATAATGTATTTAATATTGCTTGATATGATTGAGATATGAACTAGATTAGATGAAATAAAAGAGTAATTCAAAACTTGAAACAATGAAACCTTATACCAAATTCAATTAACGAGAGAGACCAGTGCTTTAATTCAATAATGGGCAAAAGAGTCGATATCTCTTCAATATTACGTTCAACTTTAGAGACGGCTTTGAAAATAAAAGCTTATCACCTTAAAGGAATTATGAGATGCACATATAACTAAAAGTTTAAAAATACTTCAATTTAATACTATTCCTCAGATGATGGACTAATTGATCAATACTTTAATCAATAAGATTCTAACCATGCGAAAATGAGAAAGAAACAATTGAATGTACAGAATATAAACTTAAATTGAAATATACGCAAATCAAAACTATCACTTTAAGGAATGTCGATTGGTTTATTTGAAGGACTTGATTGTAAAGAAAGAACAAAAATGATTGCAAAATTGAAATAAATACAGACTTATCTCTGCTTGATAAGAAAGAATATATCATATCCTTGCATACAATGTCTGAAATCAACTATCTTTTACTTCATCATTCCCCAAGAATCCATCATCAATCACCGTGTCATCATGTATGTTATTATTTCTTGTTTTGTAGATTTATGAATGAATATAAATCTAAATCTAAAAGGGTGTGTGAAACATCACACCCTTTCCCTAAAAACTAATCTATAACCACCTATTCTAACTATTACAATAGTTTGATAACAAGCTATTCTTAATCAGTAATAACTATTAACTGATTCAGTTGAATGGAACTTTCCCAACTAAATGGATTTGTATATAAATTTATCCATAACCCCATTGCAATCCCTATCTTGTACATTGAATTCAATAGGTATGATAATGGATATTCCAAATTGCATATCCAGCCACGGTTATGTCTACAATCTCTGTGGGGGCTGATGGAATATTTGATAGCAAAGCAAGTCAACTAGCACGTTTGGAGTGTAAAAGCGACCTCTGTGCTCTGCAAACATATGCATCACTATTTCTGATGAGGGTGGTAGCCAGCGTGGTAAATGTTTGATGAAGGCTTGATTAAGCCAATATCAACCTCTTCAAATACTAATAGATTACTAATTAAAACATTGAAGAGTATCATTAAATCAAAGATATAATTCTCCACTCAAAATATTATCTCTTAGGTCATAATTGTAAATTAACAGCTTTTACCATCAATGTGAATTAGTGATTTATAATGTAATAGTAAAATATGCAGAATTCCATGTAATTACATTAGGATTTAGATGAAAGCATCATATAGGACTTCAAAAGCATTTTTCAATACTAATTGTAATTACATCATGTCTTTAAGGGGAGAAAGTCACAAGATCAGGTACTTAAATTTCTTTATTGAAAAAGAGTCTTAAGAAAATGATTCAAGGATAAAGAGAATTTCAAAATATTAAACCACAAGACATATGGAAGTGAATGATAATACTTCGATAAGAGAAATATGGTAAACAATAGAATCTATAAAAGACAAGTAAGTATATGTAAATAGGTACTTCCCTGAACAAGAATGGATACAAATTACTTTGTCGACATGGATTCCACCAGAGTTGACATAACTATTCAATGCAGATAAATTGAATCTGGACACCGAGCAAAAAATGATTTACAAAATCCAAGGTGAGTGTTAGTTAGAATATTGGGAATGAAAACACCTGATTGCACATGATCATGAGGAAATTCCACCAATGAAAAATGAGAGGGATAATGCATTGGGAATGAAACCAACCTTACACCACTTAACCTCCACCGTTGAAGGAGAACGACCTAGAAATTTTCCACCGCCTAAACATCATATAAAATTTTTGAGTGTGAAGAACAAAACAAGTGTGCGAGCGTATGAAAGAATGAGATAGAGAGTATTAGACAGTGACGGAGAAATAGCAGAACCAAGCACAAAGCAGTTATAGCAGAACAATAAAAATGAATAATTTTGATGTTACCAAGTGCAGTATGAGGTAATGAAATCATTGAGCATGTATAGAGAGCTTGAATAGAATTTGATGGATGCATTTTTACAGACATTTTGTATTGATTTTTATTGTATTGAGAGGAGTTTAAATCCCACTATTGGGTAGGCCCTAATAGGTCTCATTTTGTAAATCCTTTAATAGGGTACATAGCTTAATTTAGAGATTGTAAAATCCTTTAGCAAGGTAGATTGAATAAGTATTTTTGTACTCCTAACAGGGTAATCTATCACAAGTAGCTAAATATTATATCTCTAACCTAGAAACCTTTTTACTGTAGTAATGAAGGATTGTGGGTGCCATCCCCACTCCAGTTTTTTTCCTCTTACCAAGGATTTCTGTGTGAGTACAAATCATGGTGTCATGAGATATGTTTTGAGTTATATGATTTGTAATGTTTATCTACGATGTATTTGGTTTGGTAAATGTTTAGAGTAGATGTTAAAAAAAAATTGCAGTACTGATTCACCCCTCCCCTCTCAATACTTATCTTTCCATAGTTAATCCAAAAATTGGTATCAGAGCTTGGACTCTTGAAATAAGCATTTAAACACCTGAGATTAAAAGATCATAACCATGGAAAGTTATACAAAAGCTAAGAAGATTGAGTCTTGAGTTTGAATTGGAAAGTGCACAAGAGGTGATTAATGGTCAAGAAAATTGGAAAAATTACTAAGGGTGAGAAAGCACTTATGTAATGACTGAAGTCCTCACAATAATATGTTGATGTAATTGAGATAGCATATGAAGGTATTCTAAATGATGAATCAGATATAGCTATTAGAGACCTGATGGAAAATAATGATGCACTTACCGAGCAGTTGAAGCTGATAAAGAAAGATCAGGAAGCACAAGGCATTAGAATGGGTGAGATACTTGAACCAAAAGGAAAATTTGAAGATGCACTGAGGATGGAATAAGAAGGTAAAAGGAAAACTAAGACAAGACTAATTTAAAAATACAATGAGATCATGAGAATGACCCAGACTCACTATGCTATCATCGATCAACTAGTGAATGTAAATCAAGAGATAACCAGAAAGGAGTTTGAGAACCAAACACTAGAGTCTGAGATTGAAAGATTGAATAGTGAACTAACAGAATAAAAGGAAGCCAATGAAGTACTAAAATAAAATGAAGAATCATTAAGGTCATTGGATAAATAGCTTAGAATTCAGAAACAACTGAGAGATGAGAATGGACTTGGATTCATTGAAAACAACACTACTGAGAAAGGAGAGTCCTCTAGCCAACATGACAACTGAGATACTGCTACCCCGCTGAAGATACATAAACCAAATTGCTACTATTATGGGAAACCTTGACATACAACAAATGTTTGCAGGAGAAAAAGAGGTAAATCACCAAGTATTCCAAAGTTGTATGGTTATTGTTATAACTATAATAAATATGGACATCAATCATTTGAATGTAGATCTAAGATTGCTAACAACTCATGGAAGCCAAAATTTTATGGCTACTATAATACTTGCAAACGATATGGTCATAAATATGAAGATTGTAGGTCAAAAAGAAGGAATGTTAGATGGATACCTAACCAAGAGAATACACCAAGCAACCAAAAAGGCACATCTATACCATGGGACTACAACACAAGGATTTCTTGTACATCATGTGGGAGATATGGATATATTGTAGAAAATTTCATGTTGATGCATGGTAGAAACAATAGAAGAGCATGGATAAATCCTAGCATGACATGCTTTCATTGTCACAAGGTAGGTCACCTAGCCAAAGACTACAGGTACTAAGGTAAAACTGTTATAATTATTTAGAATAACTAAGAGGGGGTGAATCAGTTATCCTCAAGTCCTGATGTACCAATTGAACTTTCAAACACTTTCACCAACTTAGATTTACTCAACAATCCACTCGGTCTCTATAACATATAATCAGTAACATAAACTTGCAGTTCACTTTCCTAAAGTAATCAACTTGCAGAATATAAAAATCTTAATAGTAAAACACATCAGATAAAATTCACACAAGTATGACACTAGGATTTAACATGGAAACCCAATATGGGAAAAACCATCAGTAAAATGCTACCAAATTTTAACTCTTCTGAAGTGAGCTCTGTGAGGAGCCAACCATGTTAAAGGTTACAATAGACCCTGTTAAATGTGAACCTATTAAAGGATTTAATCACCCTGTTAAAAGTGAGCCTTGTTAGAGGACTTAGATCATTCCATTAGAATGTCACCTTGATAAAGGATTTACAATATGACTGTTAGGTCAACCCTGGTTAAAAGGATTTTTACTGATACAATAGTTAGAAAGTAATAGTAGATTGATCTAAAACATACAACTCACTTTGAAAATATAGATCCACTTTCACTCAAATGTTAATTCACTGACTAGCCTCCATTGTCATCTCTATCTCTCAAATCTACTTGGAAATTTGTCAAGCAATCACCACTGTGCAGTCCTATACTACTCTTCAGCCTTCTCTGCCTTTTTCTTAGATTCTCCAATCAACTAAATCAACCTCATGCATATCATAACCTATAATTAGGTTAATCTTATACCTCTCTAATTAGGTAGCTCAATCTTTTTCTGCTTAATCATAACCGTAGATCTTAGGGTTTGGTTAGATCCAACAAATCCTTCCAACATTTTGTTTTCCTTCTACCTTGTAGAATACATCTCAAAAATCCTTATTGAATCCATACATAAAAATGGTTAAACATATATTAAACTCTCATTTAGTTCTCCACAACAATCATCCTTATCTTAAATACACATTACATATCCAAGAATTCAACTATGTCGGCTGGGAACTCAAATCTTACTCAAACTGTCAAAATACTGACACTCGATCATCATTGTGTTCTTTCGCTAGGTCATCACAAGATAACTCAGTAATTACTGACATTCGGTAAATTTTTATTCTTGGTTGATACTAAATTTTCTCAGCATGTACTAGTGCTCGGTCGACTCTCGTATCACTCAACACAAACTGCTTGAACTTATGTTTCTTAATCTTCTGCTCTTTTACTCGGTCAAGACTAGGTTTTTAGTCTTCCAATCTTCACTTGGTGTTAAAGATAAATAACATATTATCTTGCCAAGGTATAATCTCATCAAGTACCCATTTTAGCTTCACATAACTCAACCATTTCACTAGGTCTTCTTGTTATCTCTTCTTTTCAAATCTTCTTCATCGATCATCTGATGTGGCACTTTACAAGATAGCAATTGTCTTACTAGTTAAGGTTTGACATAAATAGAAATATAAAAATTGCTTCAATTGTAGCTTCCACCAATCCCCCTCTTTGGAATTGATGACAAACACAACATGAAAACAATACATGCAAGGTTACCAACCAATCCAAAAAATTATGTTCTTTGTTAACAAATTTTCATTAATTTCCTTAGCTTCATTATGATTATCTCCAATAAAAATATTATGTCACTCTATGTCTTCTCTGAATATCTCCCTCGTAGTATATCTCCCTCTTTGTCTCATAGTCTTATCTCCCTCAATGTGTATTCTCCCTCTTTGACAACAATGCCAAAGACATACATCTTCACCATGTAGATAACACTGTGTCAACTTTCTGAACTTTATGCTCCCTCTTTCATCTTGCTTATGACTGATCAACATCTTGTGCATTACTCTTCACAGCTTTAGGCAACTCCTAAAGTATGACCTCCATTGCATCAATTTGTTAGATATTCTATGTAATACATTTGATGCAATCACTCCATGTGATCCTAGTTAGCCTCTGCTAGGGGAATCACCCCTAATTTACCTCTCAGCTACTCATGTACATCCTTAGGTAATGCCTTAGTAAATATATCTGCTAATTGTTCCTTTGTATTCACATATTCCAATCTTACTTCTTTATCTTGTACTAGCTCTCTCAAGTAATGATACTTGATAGAAATAAGCTTGGTCTTAGTGTGCATCACAAGATTCTTTGATATATTAATAGCCCTTGTTTTATCATAGAAAATAACAATTGGTTCAGTGATTTCTTCCTTCATTCCTTTCAACAATTGCTTGATCCACACTATGTTTGAACAATTAATTGACGTCGCAACATATTCAGCTTTTGTTGTAGATTGAGAAATACAGTTTTATTTCTTACTTGTCCAAGATACTAATCTCTTTCCCAGAAAGAATGCACCACCACTTGAACTCTTTCTATCATCAACATTACCTGCCCAATCTGCATCTGTATAAACTTTCAGTTCAAACTTCTCATTCTTCGTATAATATAATCCATAATCCTCTATTCCCTTCAGATATCTCAGTATCCTTTGCACTTCCATCATGTGACAATCCTTAGGAATTGCATAAAATATTGCAACAATCCCAACTCCTAATGCAATATCTAGTCTAGAATGAACAACATATTGTAGCTTCCCAATCATTGACCTATACAAGGTTTGATTGACTTCAGTTTTCTCATCAGTCTTTGATAGTTTATGTCCAGTATCCATAGGTGTACTTAGAGGTTTGGAGTCCTCCATGCCAAATGTTTTTAGTATCTCCTTGATATATTTAGATTGAGTAATGTAGATACCTTTCTTCATCTGATATACTTGCAAACCAACAAAAAATTTGATCTCTCCAAACATAGACATCTCAAATTCAGTTTGCATCTCATTTGAAAATGTTTGACATAAAGCATCTTTTCCTCCAAATATGATATCATCAACAAATATTTCAGCTAACAATATCCCTTTACCTTTTTCAGTATTTAAGTACAGATTATTGTTGTCATTTGTCCTTGTAAAACCAATTTTAACTAAGTAATTGTGTAATCTCTCATACCATGCTCTGGGGGCTTGCTTCAATCCATACAACGCTTTATGTATCTTGCAGACCATATTCTTCTTGCTTGAATCAACAAATCCTTTAGCTTGTTCAATGTATACCTCTTCTTCTAGTATTCCATTCTAAAATTTTGATTTGACATCCATTTGATATACTTTGAATCTTTTTTAAGCTGCATAAGCCACTAGAGTTCTAACTCCTTCCAATCTAGCAACTGAGGCAAATGTCTCACCACAATCAATGCCTTATTTTTGTGCATAACCTTTGCATACCAGTCTAACATTTTTTATTATGAATTCTCCATGCTCATTCATCTTATTTCTAAATACCCTCTTGGTTCCAATAAAATTTTTGTCCTTTGGTGTAGGTACTAGTGTCTAGGTTTTGTTCTTCTCTATTTTCTCAATTTCTTCATTCATGGCATGTATCCAATCTTCGTTATCCAAAGAATCATTTACTCATTTAGGCTCAAATTCACATAATAAACATGTCTAATTTTTTAATTTTCTTCTTGTCATGACCTCTGAATCTTTTTCTCCAATAATTTTATCTGGTTTATGATGCCTTCTTACATATTTTTCGTGTGTAGGCTCTCGTCTCCTTTCATCTTTCTATTCATCATCAGATTCATCTTGCAAATTCTCTTTAGGTTCATTTTGTGTCTCTGCTTCTTCCTCAGGTTGCTCGGCAGTTACCTCATGATGCTCAGAAACTTCTTTTTATGGCTCGACATTTTCTTATTGTTGCTTGGCAATTTGCTCAATAGCTTCTTTTTATGGTTCAGGTAAACTGTTGGGCTCTCCTTCATTCATGTATACAAAATATCTGTAATCTTCAGGTTCTTGCTTGCATTCAACTTCATTATTTTCTACATATTCATCAATTCTAACATTTTCACTTTCTACAACTTTGTTAGTGTTAGAATTCAAACATGTATATGCTTTGCTCTTAGTGGAATAACCTAGGAATATGCCTTCATCACTTTTAGCATCATGTTTTCCATTTCTATTGTCCTTTAGTATATAATATTTTCTTCCAAAAAATTTAAAGTATTTTACATTAGGTGCATAACCATACCATAACTCATAAGGTGTAACATCAGTACCTTTCTTGACTTGTACTCGGTTCAAGGTATAGAATGTTGTACTTACAGCTTCTCTCTAGTACTTTTGTGCAACATTTTTCTCTATCATCAGTGTTCTAGCACAATCCCTTATTGATCTAGTCCTTCTCTTGGCTATGACATTTTGTGGGGGAGACCTTGGAGAAGACATCTATCTTTTAATTCCTCTATCATTACAGAATAAGTTGAACTCATTAGATATAAACTCTCCTCCTCTATCACATCTCAGACATCTCAAGCTCTTACCTATCTATTTTTCAACTTTTGCCAAATACCACTTAAATAACTAAAAGGCATCAATTTTTTCTTTGAGAAACATCACAATAATCATTCTAGAGTAATCATCAACAAACAATATGAAATATTAATCACCATGGTAGATTTTCACACCAATAGGTCCACAAAGGTCAGTATGAACCAATTCCAAAACATCATCAGAAGTATAGGTTTTTCTCTTGAAACTAGACTTTGTCATTTTTCCCAACTGACATTGCTTACACATAACATCATCAAGTTTCTTCAATCTTGGTAACCCTTTTACTCTTTTCATCTTACTAATATTTACCAAATTGTCAAATTTCACATGACACAACCATTTGTGTCATAACCATATACCATCATATTGTGAAAAAAAACATGTTTCATCAGATAGATCTAGATAGAACAAATTACCTCTTGTCTGTTCTCCACTTACAATTAGCTCACCAGTAGTATCAAATATTTTAGCCTTTTGTGATGGAATTCAACTTTGTATCCAGAAGTATTCAACTGAGAAACACTCAACAAATTATAGTTAAGTCCATCAACCCAAGAATAATTGTCACATGTGATCTTATCAGTCAATTTTATTGATCCTTTTCCTTTCACAAGACATGATTTATCATTACCAAACTTAACACTACCACCTTTGCAAATATTTAAGGTTTCAAACTTACTTTTATCACCAGTCATGTGATGTGAGAAACCACTACAAATTATCCATCTATCTCCTTTACTAATATATGAAATAAGTGTAGTTTTCTCATCCTCATTAGAATCATCTTTCATAGCAACATTAACAACTTCTATATCATTGTCATCAAATTTATCAGATTCACTATCAGTTTCTTCTTCAGAAATATAATAGGATTTCTTACCTTTGTCCTTATAGTCCTTATACATTTTAAAATCTATGTTATCCCTTTTTTATTTATACTTTCTTTCTCTTCTTTCATCCTTGTCATTCATGTTGGGGCATCTTGCTACAATATGGCCAACTTTGTTACATGAAAAACAAATTATAGGAAGTTTACCTCTGAATTTTCCTTTTCCTCTCAGTAGTCTTCTAGCCATAAGTGCCTCAAGTTCATAAAGATCATCATCATAAGTGTCACTATCACTATTCATATTTCTTTCTTTTCCTTTCTTAGATTTATGAAGAGACAATTGTGATTTGAATGCAAAATCAACATTGTGAGGGGTGAAATTATCAAAAATTAATAACTCAAAAGCAATAATTCTACCAACTAGACCTTCCACAGTTAAGTTGTTACCAGGAGTACATCTCAGTTCTTTTATAGCAGATACTCTAATAGCATAAATAGGAAGTATGTTTCTCAATACCTTGCTAATAACAGTATCATAATTAATAGTTCCATTCGCTCCTCTAATAGCATTCACAACCTCCCTAACTCGGCTACAATATTGAGCAATAGTTTCACCATATAACATTCTCATTTCATTAAACTTACCTATCAAGCTTTCAGATTTGGCTCTTAGTACATTTGTATCACCTCCATAGATAGTTTCCAGTGTGTCCCACATTTCTTTTGTAGTTTTATAGTCTTTTATGTCTTCAAATTCAGGATAACTTAGATCTAATTCAATCTCCAACATTGCTTGATTGTGTTCATGCTTTTCTTTCATCTATTGAGCTATCAACACTGTCAGCACATTTATGTAATCATTTTCAACATAGTATTTTTATTCTTCTCCAATTCTAGCTAGGTGTAGCTTCATCAAACTTTTCCATGTAGGGAAGTTCTCCTTGTTCATCCTTGGTATCTCCTTTTTGTACTGTTACCCAAAATTTCCTATCCTATCCAATTTTGGCCTACAAGTGGAGTAAATGTGGCTCCCACAAGGGTTGAGCCTAGCTTGTAAGGTTTCTATCAAGTTTTCTGGTCTTTGCCTTGTTTTCTGCCCATTTCTAGGCCTGGTTAAACCCTTGTTCTATTTTAAGGTCTAAAACCCTAAGGCGACCCTTAAACCCTAGGTCTTTGTGGCTCATTATAATTTTGAGTTACTTTTTTGTGCCACTTAAGATCTTAATTTCCATGTTCCTTTATGTCTTTTCTTTTATCTCATAATCTCTTAATGCTTGGTGGTTAGTCACTAGAATTCAATGATCTAGAGACGAGGTTAAGTCTTGACACTTTTTTTTATCTCCTGATCTCATAATGAAATGGTTAATTCTTAAAAGATCTCAAGATTAAGTATTGGTCGTCGATGCAGATTAGATCTGGTGGTTGTCGTTGAATCTCTTAAATAGGCTTGAGTCAAGACTTTTGTTCAGAGATAATGCGAGGGACGTTGATCAAGTTCTAATCGGAGGGTTGTCGCTAGATCTCCAAATCAGACTGGGGTTAGCGAATGTTTTCAGTGACTCAGAGTTTTATTTTGTCTCATAATCTCTAGATAAGCCCAAGTCAAGATCAAGTCTGATTGAGTCTCATTCATCAATTCAAAGATAAGGTTGTACCTCTAAATCTTGTATCCAAACCAGAGTTAAGGTTGAGATCTAGAGACTTAGAGATACAAAGGAATTAAGGTGATCAGGGTTAAAGAAAATTTATAGGTTGAGTCAGAGATAAGCATCAATCAAACGGTCATTGCAAAGCCTTTATCACCAAATAAAACTTTAAAGATTCTTCAAGGCATCACGATGATGTGACATGTGGACAGTGGGGTCACCTTTCTTCAAACTCTAAGGGGAGTTAATCATCATTCAAGTTCCTTTTGATCATGCAGTTGATGCTTTCCCTTGATGGTGAAGATGCTTGATAGTTAGTGATCAAGGCAATGTGTCGTGTCAACACGTGGCAGGTTGTTAGAACCTAGGCCCGTCGAGTGGCAGATTAAAGGTCAAACAAGTTTGAATGCATTTGATGGTTGATGCTTTCCCTTGATGTCCAAGATGAAGGGAAGTTAACATTTAAGGCATTGCACCATGAGGACATGTGTCCTTTCTGATCAGATGAGGCCTACGGTTACCAAGTTTGAGAGAGGGTTAATTTGCATTTTAGTTGATCTTCATCGTATTGTTTGTGCTTTACCTTAAAGCTAAGATGTGCGATGGATATTTTTTGAGGTATTGCACCTGCGTGTCACATTGCGATATGAGATCTTAGGCTTGTGGGTAACTTAAGATGCATCGACAGCCATATTTTAAAGATGGTAATGTTCAAATCCTTTTCTCAAAACTTTCATGGCGGTGGCGACGTTTTCAAGTTGCAGAGAAGGTAGATGGATAGGGTTTTTTTTTCTAGTTGAATTTATGATGTTGGGAGACGTCTCCAAGATGTATCTGATTGTCTGAGATATTTTCAAAGGCATTAATGTGTAGAGGTGACCGTTTTAGGGTTTTTGATATTTTTTAAAGGATATCTTTTGTAACCCTAATCTGATCTACATTTATTGTAATTGACACTCAAGCCATGGTGGTTGAGGAGGTTGTATATAATTAGTTTTAGAAGCTCTTGTAAACAAGTTTTTCAGGCTTACGTAAGATTTTTTGTGGTATTTCTTCTACCCCCAATTTTTCATATGTTTGTAATTTCTCATTGAATTTTAGATTATGTAAAGACTTTTTGTGACATATTCTCTATCCCCAAGTTTTTTATGTTTGTATTTCTCTCTAAAGAATAATATAGTTGCTAAGTGTTGGAGAAATATTTGGTTTACCTTAAGTCCTCTTCCTCTATGCATCTTTGTGTACTACTGTGAATGATTTGATAAAGGTAATCTTGTGAATTTTGTCCATTCCCTAATGTCTTGTCTCATTTCTGTACCTATTTGTTGGAGTGAATGTTTGCTTGCAGGTCATAGTTTGTGTCTATCTTCTTGAAAGCTATTTTTTGTGAAATCTTCTCTTTCCCTAAACAATTTTTTATCTCAAACCTCTCTATGAAACACTTTTGCAATCCTATTCAGAAATTTGTACTTGTTCTTAATTCAGATATTTCATGCTAACTCTTAGCCATCTTTGTTATGATTCATGTTCATTTCGGTGTATCACCTAATAGATTAAGTTCCTTCTTTATTTCCTTTCAAGTTTTCCTTCTATCCCTTTTTCCTATCAAGTTTACTTTCAAGTTTCAAAAAAAAAATAGCTGATTATCCAAGAGGAACCGGCCAAGAATCCCAAGGTCTCACTTCAGTTAGAAAAGGTCCCACAACCTGGAAGTGATTCCCTTGTTATACCGGATCACTAGACTCTCAACTTTAGTAGGGTGTAAATTTAGTGTATAACAATTCTGGCATGCCCGGTGGGACACAAAATTATTTCATCTTGTAAAGCTATGTTGTCTCTGATATGATGATAACATAATACAGACCTAAAAGTGGTCATTGTCTTGTATATCTGGCAACTCTGGAAAGGTCTACTAGTTTCAAAAGATCAAGTTCTGGTATGTTTCAAATCTTTTATATTTAGATTTCCAACTTATTACATGAGTAGAGATGTCAAGTCATTACGGACAGTCGGGTTACTCACCATCATATCATAAAAATATTGCTTAGTGGGCTAACAAGAAGCCATATGAAAATCATCCAAAATTTATTTTAGTCTGAGTTACCATATCATAGCAAGATGTTAATATATTCAATATGCCCCCATTAAATATGTCCCTGCATAAGCTTATGAGAATGATACCCAATGAGAAGCATCATGGGCATGAAAGAAACAATAAGAGAATCTAGGGCAGCAAGCTCATCATCCTTACCACCCACCCACCCCTAACCAACTTCCTGATCAATCTGAGAAACTACAACTATAGAAAGAATCTAAAAACTTTAGGAAGGATCAAGAACATGTGCAAATTTTACTTCAAGATTTCTCCAAGCAGTTTTATGATTTCAAAAGAGAGCATGAGATCCAATCATAGTTAGAAGAACGCTCTCACCAAGCTTATCTTCATGAGTAGAGGATAGAAGCTCAAAGGTATGAGTAGGAGTTATTTTCCAAACAAGTGGCAGAGAATCTAGGAGATTAGCAACAAAGGAACCAATGGGAAGAGGAGCTTGATCACCAAATTACTATCAAGGAGGAAGAGATAAGATTACAAATTGATAAACAAAAGGCTCTTAAGTGTAAGGTTCCAAGCTTCATTTCTTTTGGGCAAGGTGAGTCTCCTAAATCTCACTAGTTTAAAATTCCAAGTTGGAGTACTCCCATGTTCTAAGAGCCTACAAATGAAGAACCTATAGTGCTTTCATTTCCAATTTTTAGTGACATCCTTCTAGCACAGGAGCCTGTTATAGATTAATTGTATCCTTGTTGTGATCAACAACAGCATGAGGATTATCTTGAGACAAAGCTGGTTTCCAGTGAGCAACAAAAAAATGATAGGGTCTTCAATATTCCAAGCTTCAAAAAGGGTTTTTCCCCTAAGAATACCTCTGAACACTCTAGATTTGAAATCCCAAGTTTTAAACACCGTCACCCTTTGCAAAACACTATATCTAAGGAAATTCATCCAACCACTCTACAAGATCATCCTGAGATTTGTATATCCCAAGAGACTCCTCAAGTTTCTCAAGGCCCTTCTCCAAGTCAACCTTCTTCTCCTACCACTATTTGTCCTTATCCTGAAAGGTCTGTTGTTTACCAAGAAGATTTTTGTAGCTATAGGGAGAGGTTGTTGAGGAGATAGAAGAGCAAGGAATTGTGGTGGGTGAGCTTTCATCTGATGAAGAAAAGGAAAAATCATTTTTGGTGTTGGGTGATGACTCTGACAAGTTGGCACAGCAAGGTGAAGAAATGGAGATTGATGCTAAACCTGAACTCATGGTTGATTTGTTCAATGAGCTTCCCTTTTTTGTTGAAAGTGAGGAAGACATGCCATTATCTATGGTTGGAGGTTAATTAGATCAGAAAGATCACCTTCAACAAGGAGGTGATAAGGATGAAGATTTCATGTTGTTATTTGATGAGCTCCCTTCTTATGTTTATAAGGATGAGGAAGATGTGGTCATCACCACATCAGCAATAAATTTACAATAGTTGGAGCGCATAGATCATCATGATGATATGTCAATTCATGAACCTATAGTTATGGAAGATATTTCCCAAAAAAAGAGCATAGACAAAATCCTTGAAGGAAATTATATTTTCAACATCACAGAGGGTTTTTTTGATAGGTTAGGTGACGAATATTTGTTATCTAAGGAAAAGGTTCAAAGTTATGAGCCTATTGAAGGGAGTCTTATCTTGGAGGACATTCTTCCTGATGATTCTATGCATGAGCATAAGCTGGAACCAAGTGCTAAAAATCTTCAGAGAATTAGCAGTTTTGATGAGCTCCTGACTAACTTAACAAAGGTTGATGGTCCCCTAACCATGGAAGAGGAATTTTCATGGCTATTCATAATGCAGGAAAACCATGGGGATTCAAAAAATAGAAAAGAGAGTTCCAAATTAAGACTTTCAAGAGGCTACCCCATTAGATACTTAGCACAGGAGGAGTTTAATGAAACATCCTCATATGATCTATTGGAGGTTAGTTTGTTTGACCACATTTTTCAGGAGGTAGTTCTATCTTTTCTAACCTTTTTTTATGTGCCTCATGTCTCATTAGCTATCCTCATGCTTATAATGCAAGATATCCTAAGGAGGGAAGGTCAATATTTTAACATTCTAGTGAATGGTTTTGTTGACCAATTCTTGTACTGGTTTGTTTACGGTAGGTTAGTTTTTTTCCTATTTTCCTCTAAGTGTTGTTTCACAGTCAGTTGTGGTTGTATATAGTTCTCTTTTCCCTATTTTGGTTTGTTGTTTCCTCATCCTTATTTGGTCCTCCTTCTTCCAGAGTCTTTGTTGTGCTTCTTGCAACTCCTTTCCCAATGGAATGTCAAAGGCCACTAGTTTTATATATGTCTAGTAGGCAGACATTCAGCAGAAATCGCCAAAAATGTTACCCAAAATTTCCTATGCTATCCAATTTTGGCCTAAAAGTGGAGTAAATGTGGCTCCCACAAGGGTTGAGCGCATCTTGTAAGGTTTATGTCAATTTTTCTTGTCTTTGCCTTGTTTTATGCCCGTTTCTAGGCCTAGTTAAACCCTTGTTCAATTTTAAAGTCTAAAACCCTAAGGCGACACTTAAACCCTAGGTCTTTGTGGCCCATTCTAACTTTGAGTTACTTTTTCATGCCACTTAAGATCTTATTTCCATGAGCCTTTATTTCTTTTTTTTTTATCTCCTAATCTCTTAATGCTTGGCGATTAGTCACTAGCATTCAGCGATCTGGCGACGAGGTTAAGTCTTGGCACTTTTTGTTTATCTCCTAATCTTGCAATGAAATGGTTAAGTCATAAAAGATCTCGAGATTAATTATTGGTCATCAATGAAGATTAGATCTAGTGGTTGTCGTTAAACCTCTTAATCGGGCCTAAGTCAAGACTTTTGTTCAGAGATCACGCAAGGGTCATTGATCAAGCTCCAATCGGAGGGTTGTCACTAGATCTCCAAATCAGACTGGGGTTAGCGAATTTTTTCAGAGACTCAGAGTTTTATTTTTGTTAGAATAACTGAGAGGGGGTGAATTAATTAGACTCATTTCCCTCACAAAATTATCCTACAACTCCAAATTCCTCCATATGTATAAAAAAACAAATTCAATCATAAAACTCATCTCGGTGAAAATATAAACTATGATTTCAAAACTTACTGTTAAGTTGTCTACCGAGTATCAGTAAATTAATACTATGATTATCGATCTAGGTCAAAAAAATAAAGTGTAAAGTAAAATAACAATTCACAACATTCATACACATTGACACATATATTTTTAACATGGAAACCCTGCTAAGGTAAAAACCACCTGGGACCGGTAACCCAAAATATTTTTACTCTTCTGAAGTGAGCTTGGTGAAGAGCCAACCCTATTAAAGGTTACAATGCACACTGCTAAATGTGACCTTGTTAGGGGATTTAAAACTACCAGTTCTCTCTTGAACATGCATTCACTATGGGGTCAACAAGAAAACAATTAACATTCTCTGAATGTTCTAATAAGTATTCACTATCCCACTCGGTTAAGAGATTTATTCGTAACAATGGTTAAACTAATACAATAATGATCTGATTCAAATACAACTTTGATTTGCATATATTCAGATCTATTCTAAGTACATAATACCTATGATCAATTTGTTCACTTCAGTTCATATCATACTTGTTCTTCTCGGTAATCTTCTTTCATTTATTTTACTCGGTGATGTCTGCATAATTTCACTGGGTTCTGTCTTTAACTAGTTTGATCAGCCATGCATCAATTTTGCATGTATACTTCAGCATCTGTGTGCATGTATATATTTCATAAATGAATCTCTTGTCTCTTATATAGACATCATGTATCAATTAATTTTCATCATTCAAATCTTGTCGCTTAATCTCCATTGTTCATTTTCCCGCTTGATCCTTCCTCGACTATTGTGTTAAAAACATGTTTCAATCTTTGTCGTCTAATCTTCCTTGAATTTTAATAACCGTTTGATCAAATAACAAACTTTATCTTTTACCTTGAAATCATCAATTTCTAGCTCAACATTTTAGTCGATCTTGTTTTGAATTAATTTCTTAATCAATAGTTGTGTCGATAATCCCTTTCTCGGTTAACACTAGCGCTCGGTATACCCTATGATTTACTTGGTTTACACTATCACTCGATGTATATAGAAATCTTCATTTTTCTGACCTCATAAACATTGTTTGTTCCAAATCTTCAATACATAACAAATGTGTTCCACTATAATAATCCTCAAATAAGTTAACATCAATGACAACACATTAATTGATAATGTTTATCATCACTTTTGCAACTCGGTTGAATATCAACAAATGACTTCAAACATATGAACAGTTATAGTTCATCAATCTCTCCCTTTGACATTGATGGTAACAAAAAATAAAATATGCAATATAATATGTCATACAACAAATACCAAAAAAAAATTCTACAACTGCAACAATTCAGTAGCTCTCCCTAGCTTGAATATAATTTGTGTCGGTATAAACAAAATATTCATTATGTAGACTCTCCCTGCTATTTTTTATTTTCATTTGTTGAATCTCTATGTAGATTAGATATGTCTCTCCCTTTCTCTTTTCTCCCTTGGATGGATATATATTTCATTGATCAACTTTCTCTCCATATTTCATGACTTTCTCTCCCTTTGACAACAATGCCAAAAAGAAATATGTAGTTCTTCAGTAGCTAAAATAAAATTTCTCTATTATTCAATGTAGTAGGTACCTTTCAGTGTGTTGATATCTTTGTTTCAATCTAGTTCAGCTTTGCATCAACATGATTGATATTCTTATTTCATGTAGGTTGATGCAACCTCCTAATCTTCTTAGTTACCAATAGACAAGGGATGAACCCCTAGTCTACCTCTCAAGTACTCAAATGTATCCTTCGGTAAGGGTTTGGTGAATATGTCTACAAGTTGTTCCTTTGATTGTATATATTCCAGTATTACTTGTTTATCTTGTACGTGTTCCCTCAGGTAGTGATACTTTATAGATATGTGATTTGTCTTTGCATGCATCACTAGATTCTTTGATATATACTTGTGTTATCACAATAAATCATCATGGGTTCGGTGATCTCCTCATTCATTCCTTTCAATAATTTTTTTATCCATTCTATGTTAGAACAATTTGCAGCATCAACATACTCTGCTTCTGCAGTTGACTTTGATATGTATCCTTTATTCTTGTTAATCCAAGTAACTAGTCTTTCTCCAATAAAGAATGCTCCACTAGTAGTGATCTTTTTGTCATCTATATTTCTAGCCCAATCAGCATCTGTATAGACTTTCAATTCAAATTTTCCTTCTCTTTTATACCATAGTCCATAATCCTCAATATTATTCAAATATCTAAAAATTATTTTAACAGTTGTCATATATGACTCTTTGGGGTTAGCACAAAATCTTGCAACTATTCCCATTGCATGTGCTATATCTGGTCTTGTGTGAACAACATACATCAATTTACCAATTATAGATCTGTACAAAGTTTAATTTACCTTAGGTGTCTTGTCCTCTTTTTTTAATTTGCATCCTGTCACCATACGTGTTCCAAATGGTTTTGATTCTTCCATAATGAATGTCTTCAGTACTTCCTTGATGTATTTTGATTGAGTAATGTATATTCCTGTAGTTTGTTGTAAAATTTGCAATCCTAGAAAAAATTGATCTGACCAAACATCGACATCTCAAATTCTTTCCTCATTTCATCAGAAAATGAAGGGCATAAGTTATCATTACCTCCAAATATGATATCATCAACAAATATTTCAGAAATAAGTGTTTTATCATCATTTCCTCCTTTTAAATACAAATTGTTGTTGTCACTAGTTCTAATAAATCCAATACTTATTAGATAAGAATGCAGTCTTTCATACCATGCTCTTGGTGCTTTCTTAAATCCATATAAAGCTTTATGTAACTTACATACCATGTGTGTCTGATCAGGATCAACAAATCCTTCAAGTTTTTCAATGTATACCTCCTCTTCAAGTATTCCATTCAAAAGTGCAGATTTCACATCCATCTGATATACCTTGAATCCTTTATATGCAGCGTATGCAAGTAGTATCCTTACTCCTTCAAGTCTAGAAATGGGTGCAAAATTTTCTCCATAGTTAATTCCTTCTTCTTGTACATACCCTTTGCAAACTAATCTTTCTTTATTTCTAATTACATTCCCATCTTCATTCAATTTGTTTCTGAAAATCCATTGGTGCCAATGATATTTTTATTGCTCAATCTTGGTACTAAAGTCCATATTTTATTTTTCTGTATATGCTCAATTTCTTCATTCGTGGCATTAAACCATTCTTCTTTTTCTAATGCATCTTTAACATTATTAGGCTCAAATTTACAAACTAAACAAGTATCATCTTTGAACTTACTTATTGTTAATATACTTTCTCTTTTATCTTCAATGATCTGATCTCGTGGATGGTGTCTTCTTACATATTTAGCAAGTACAGGTTCAGTTCTTGGTCCTTCATCATCTTCTTCAGTATCTACATTGTCTTCTGGTTCATGATCTTCTATTTTAGGATTTTCTTGATTCTCAGTCTGTGCTATCTATTGCTCGATGACATTAACTTGTTGCCCGGTAATGCTAGGCATCTGCATCGGTATAGTGTCAGGTTCTTCCCACTAAACAAATTTATTGTATTCCTCTGGTTCTTTTATGTTGTCTTCATCATTTAACTTGTCAAATTCATCAACTTTCACATTTTCACTCTCAATGATTTTGTTAGTTGACTTGTTCAAACATTTGTAATCTTTACTCTTAGTATAATATCCAAGAAATGTTCCTTCATCACTTTTTGAATCAAATTTTTCATTTTGATCATCTTTCAGAATATAAAACCTACTTCCAAATATTCTAAAATAGCTCACATTGGGAGTATTACCATACCATAGATCATAAGATGTTTTGTTTGAATCTTTCTTCAGTTGTACTCAGTTCAATGTGTAGACTATTGTGCTAACTGCTTCTCTCTAGTATGTTTGTGCGACTTTCTTTTCAATCATCAATGTTCTTGCACAATCAACAATTGATCTGTTCCTTCTTTCAACAATCTCATTCAGTTGTGGTGTCCTTGGTGCAGAAACCTGTCTCTTGATTCCATTCTCATTACAAAAGTTAGTGAACTCATCAAAAATAAATTCACCTCCTCTATCAGATCTCAAACACTTCAGATCTCTACGAGTTTATTTTTCCACTTTTTCCTTGTACTACTTAAACATCTTAAATGCTTTAGATTTCTCTTTTAGAAACATTACAGTCATCATCCTAGAGTAGTCATCAACAAATAAAATAAAATATTTGTCCCCAAAATAGCTTTGTGTTCTCATTGGTCCACATAAGTCTGTATGAACTAATTCCAAAATGTCATTAAATGAGAAATTCTTGCTCTTGAAACTAGATTTTGACATCTTACCCATTTGACATTTTTTGCATATTACATGGTCTGGTTTAGATAAGCTTGGTAAGCCTCCAAGCTCGGCAGATAAAAGATTGTAGGGGTTATTTCCTGGCTAATAGGTGTCACTTTACGAGAAAAGGCATTGTTCTTTCTTTGACAGGTGTGGAAATAATTAAGATAGAAGGTTAGGAGGATCTCTAGACATCATTTAACTTTGCGTAGGCATCATTATTCTATGTATATGCGTCATTTTACCTGCAAATCTTCAAAATACACACAAAATTAAACAAAAACATGCAAATGTAGCTCAAAAATGATGATTAGAAGCCTAAATCCCCACGGTGGGTGCCATTTGTGTGTGTAATTTTTACACCTTCATGAGATTAGTTTATTTCCTAACAATTCTATGGAAAAATACCAACAATTAAGCTAAGAATTGAAAAGAAATCATTAAGCATCCATGGATATCTAACTAAGCATGCTAATAGAGAGCTCTTAGCTTAAATCTCTACTAATGACAGTCGTAGAATGAGAAAATTGATAATGATATGCCTATCTAGTTCATAATTCTCTCAAATTGTCTCAACAATTCACTCAAATACTCTCACAAATGCTTGAAAAATGCTCAAATTGATTTGATATTGCTCTCAAAATGACTATAGTGTGGATGCTTTTGCATTCGAATGTCTACCATTGTTTATGCTTACAAAATGATCTCTATTTATAGGATTTTTCCAAGTGTAGGGGGTAGAGTTAATTGATCATGATTTATCCTTGGTTGAGTGAAAGACTTCAAATGGTTTCAAATGGGGGACAATTTAAATGATTGTCTCAAAGGTTGGGATAAGATGACAAGAATGAGTGGTTGAGATGCAAAAGGGTCAAATGAGTAGTAGAGATGCAAAATTTAGAGTGATCCATGTGCTTTGCCTTCTCAATTCTCATTGGCTCTCTTAATTATTGTTGAAAGATAATAGGATTTAATTAATTTAATCAATTAATTAAATTAGCCATGTAGGGGAATAGGATGAATTTGATTTTTGATTTAAACTATACAATTAATTGATTAAAATCAATTATATAGTTTGATTAATCCCTTTAGGCTTATATTTAATTAATTAATGTCATTGTTAATTGATCCTTTGATTTGATTTGATTTATCCTAATTTGATTTAATAAATGTCCATTTGATTGATTTAGAGCAATTTGATGAAGTATAGAGAAAATTTGATTGAAATGCAGATTTGAGTTGAAATAGAACACCTGACTAATTTTAGGTGTCTACAGTCCCTTTCATCTTTCTCCTTGATTTTATCAAACATTTTCAATAGCTCTTTAGGGCTCCTCTGAGTAATGTCAATAGTTGTTTTCATTTCTTTATCTTCGGATTCTTCTTCATCTTATTCAAAAACTAATTGGATTATTTTTTTTGCTCTTCTTTACTGTGCTACCGGTTAGATTGTGTTTCCTCTTCGCTGAAAGTATATCCTCATCATCCTTTTGTCCTGACACTTCCTCAAGAATCTACACTTTTGGTGCTTCAACATCAGTTTGAGTTTCAATGCTCTATGTTAGCTCTGGGATATCAGAGATAACATTATCTATGTTATCATTAATCTCTTCATTTCCTTCCTCTTGTGATTTTCTATCTTCTTCAACCAATTTTCTTCAGTAGCTGTCTCAAACTTTACAAACTTTGTTAGTAAATCCACTGTCTCATCTCTTACCCATTGTGTTTCTCCAATGATAATTCTTTTAAATATGTTCTTTATTTTAGATCCTTCTCTCAATGCTTCAACTGTCAACTCTATTTGTTCGATAGACAATCTAGGTTGTAAAATTGAAAGTTCTTGTTCCATCATTACTTTGTCAATCTTCAAAGCTTCTCTCCATCTTTTGTCAACTGCATTAAATATTTCCTTGGGTATTTCCTTGTATAGTTTACTAGGTGCTTTGAAAAAAGTATGTATACTTTCTACAACTACATCTTCTATATTTTTTTCTCTTTACTATTAAATTTGTCAAAGTGAGTCCACACTTTTGTCATTCTTCCATGTTCCTTAAAGTAATTAACAATGTTCTCAAGAATAACAATATAGTCAATTCTGTTAGTTTCCACAGTAGTAGACTTCTCCTCACTAGCTCTTAATTCTTTTGATCCTTCTCAGACTCAGGTTCAACCTTTTCTTCTTTAGCCTTTTCTTTAGTTCCTTTCATACTCTTTGACTCTTTATATCATGATTTCATTGCTTTCTTTCTTCTATAAGTTCTCTGAATAGTTTCAGGTGTCTCCTTTTTTGACTTAGTCTTAATAAGAGTGGTAGAATTAGATGTATAATGTTTCATTACTAAAATCCTTGTTACTCCATGGGGTGTAACCTTTTCAACTTCAATTTTATTATCCTTGACTCCTGTAGTAGATGTGCTTGCTTCCTCACTCTCCATTTTCTTTCTAAGTTTTACCATCATTTCAGGTGTTATGCCACTCATTTTGGCTAGATTTTCAACTTGTTTCCTAATCTTTCTTTGGATTATCGGTGCTCTCATTTCACTGTGAATTTTCAATGATGACTCTTCATAAGTTCCAAACCTAGGTGTTGAAGTATCAATTGGTTTTGACAATAAAACATCAACATGAATAGTGACTAAATCACCATCAACTTAATAACCCATGGCATGTATCCAAAATGTTCTTGGTTTCACTACTTGCAACATACATGTATATGTATCTACTAGAAAACATATACCATCTTTGTAGTTCTCAACAATATTGGTTGGGATTCTTTCTCTTAAGTGCATTTTTCCTGGAAAATCTTTAAAGTAACCCCACATAACTAAATTAAAATCATTTCCTAAAGTCCTTATGCATTGCTTAATTTGCATTACTATCGGTCTATCCCTTAACCATGTAATAGAACCTATTCCTAGAAAATGATTCTGTAGATAAAAGAACATACATACCAAGAGTGATCCATATTGAATGATTTCTTCTTATCTTTCTTGATCTTCTCCATGTTCACTGAGAATTGACTTCTCAACATCTCACAAAGATCATATTTTGCATCTTCCTTCACCATTTTGTATGCAACATGAATAGATCCACCAGGTACAATGTTCAACCAACTAGACTGATATACTCTATAAGCTATCACCATTGAAGCAAATCTCACTTCCTTATCAGTTATATCCTTGATACTCACGGCTCGGTGATCTTGCTTGGATTCAATTTAGTGAGTAACCAAATTTGCAGCAATAGTTTGTAGAGTAGGTGCTTCACCAGTCGCACAAAATCTAGTAACTATGTTGATTAACTCCTTTGTAATCTTGTGTGGCTTGCCCAGCCAAATGAATTGATCATTCACTATTCTAAAAACATATCTTATCCATCCTGGATGAAACTCGTCAGGTATCTCATCCGCATAAGTGATACCTTTTTGAACCAAATGTATATTCTTGTCTTTCACCTTCACATCATCGATCATCATAAGGAATTCATTATAGATGTCATCAGCTCCAAGTTCTTCCAATTCACTGTGTATGAACGAAGGAATGTCTTCATTTAACAATACACCATAGGGTATTGAAGATAGCACACCCATTGGATTGTTTTCATTTTCCTTCATCAAGGGTAACTTGAATGCGAGTCTTGGCTCATCAACGATGTTGACCAAAACTGGAGTATCCATAATGTCAATAAGCAATAGCAGCAATAACAATTCTTGTAAATATCTTTGCAATTCAATTTATAGCCTCAACTTCACTGATTAATGTACTTTGACAACCAATAGAATTTCTTGTGTGAAGTCTTGGTCCACAAACACAAATAATTCTTGCTATGGAATGTAATCACATGCTATTTAGTAAACTTCATTAGAATGTAAAGTGATGAATGAGTTTACTGTCACATCTTTATAAAATTTGAGAATGTATTCATTAGACATAAAGGTTAAATAGTGTTTTCCACCGACCACTATGGTTAAAACATAACACTCGTTATATGCACACAAACACATTATCTTCACTAACCATCATTAACTCATAAATAGGAATCTCAAAATGCATATGAATATTACTGCTCATAAATTTAGGGGATCGGTAAATGATATTTCTTATAAGTGCTCCCCCTAAGATTAAAGTTCTTAGTTCACCGATGGACTCTCCACATTTCCTATACTTTTTCAGTTCTCAGTTAACTCTGACGAATTCAATTCTCCTTTCCTCACCCATGTCTTCTTTATATCATTTCTTACTTCATCAACATCAACAAATTTTTTTTCCTTTAGCATTTCATCATTTTTCACTACTTGACCTCTAGTATACTTTCTTGCTCTACATGTCCTACCAAGATGACCAACCTTGTTACATACATAATAGACCATACCTATTGGACTTGAGGGTCCAACATTCTCTCTGAATGACCTTAATCTTCAATTCATAGCCACGTCCATATTTGTGACAATTAGAACAAGTAACATCTGGTTGGTTACCTTGATTGATAGGTCTCTGACTATTGTAATCATATGACCACTAGTTGTTGATTCTCTCCCTACACTCATTAGCTCTATGTCCGAACTTGTTGCAATAATAACAAAATCCATGAAATGTATTAGATCTAGCATTGAAGTTATCATTTATACCATAGGAGTGTTTTGATCTAGCAGTAGAACCTCTGGGTCTAACATTTGGACCAATCGATTTAAACCAACATTCATTAGTAGTATGACCTTCCTTATGACAATTAAAACATACTAGTGTATACCTTCTCTTTCCAGTATTATTGTTCACCTTGGGTGTTGATTTTCTTTCTGTATTGATGTCCTTAGTACTATAAGATTCACCAGCTTCAAATTTTGAAAAACCTAAATCTTGTTTATCTACATTCATCCTCTACCTTCCAAGTTGTTCATCAAGTTTGGCAGAACTCTTTCTGAATTTATCCACCAGATTGTTTGCAGCTTTCAAATCTTCTTTTAGCATTTCACTATCTTTCCTTATTCCCTCATTCTCTCTTTCAATATCATCTTTTTATTCATGTATATCATGTAAATGTTTATGAAATGTAGCAACCTCTTGCTCTGATCTGAATAGTTTCTCCAACTTTTCTGTTAGGTTTTCATCTTTAACTTGTAGGGCATCTTCAGCAATTTTCTTAGCATCATCAACAACTCTTATTTTTTCAATTTCTTCAACCATCCTGACAGAATAACTTTCAAGCTCCCTTTTTAGATTTTCCACTTCTCTTTTGATTCCACTATTTTTACCATCAAATCTACAAGTGCTTCCTATGATTCTTCAAACAAACTACCTTTAGACATTTTTTTAATGTAATCTTGACTTTCAGTCAATTTCTCAACAATCTCTCTTCTCTTAGCAAAGGAATGCCTTAGATTTTCCTCCAGTTCATTGATAACTTTGCTTGCATCCTCAAGTTTCTTTTCATACTTGTATCTATCCATGTTAACTTATAAGGATTTTTTTCAAGCAGTTAGGCTTAATATCAGGAGGACCTAAGAGCTCTGATACCAATTGTTGGAAATCTTATGACTGAGGGGTGGGGGGGAGTTAGTACAAATAGGTAATGAACTTATTCAACCACCGATCTGATTAAATGCACTAATAACTTCCAAACCAAAAAGCATATAACTGAAGTAAACAAATAACAATAAACAAAAGTCAAGCATCCACAACCTTAACACACATAAAACAAATATTTTATCACAGAAACCCTTGTTAGAGGGGAAAAAAAACCACTTTGGGGATGACACCTACAATCCTAATACTGCAGTAAATGAGTTTGTCCCATTAGGAGATACAAATACCCTTTCTGAGGACTCACCCTGTTAGGAGTGATTAGTACACTATTATGAGTAAATTAGACTAGTTATGATCTAACTCACTAGAGGATTGTAAACCTCAATAAAGAAGCTACCTTGTTAGAGTATTTACAAATAAGAACCTATTAAAGTTCACCTTGTTAGAGTATTTACAAATAAGAACCTATTAAAGTTCACCTTGTTAGGGGATTTGACCTGCTACAACTCTTAGGGAACAACAAGATTGTTGATCTATAGAATGAAATTAATTTCCTATTAGATCCTTTTTACTCCTTTTGTTCCTCATTCTATGTTTATCTATTCTCTTTCAATTCGTGACCGCCCAATCTTAAAATACAATCACAATCCTAGAATCAAATGATTTAGTGCTCCTTACATAGACTGTCATTAGGTCACACAAGACCTCAGAATTTCCATCACAGTCGGCCCAAAAGATTAGCCAACCTCCTAAAAATTAGTATCAACAACATCTAATATGTCATCCTCAAAACATATTACCAATAATAAAATTACTATGTCGGCCTCAAATCCACCACCTCAATCAAATTGATATGAAACTTTGATCGGTGATAAAATAGGTAAACTGCCTTCTCACTCAAAACATAATTCAATCAAAACTTAAGATAAACTATTGTGGTTAGAATCATGGATTCCACATACAATATATATGTTGTATCTCTGATCGCAAAAATTGAATCTTTCCTCATCTCGACTGCTCCCACAATCTGTATCTGATACTGTTCTTCCTGAACACCAGTTAACATACATAGTTGATATTGTATTCATTGATCATGTTTAATGCTTACCAATCACTATAATCATGATAACTAAATACATTTCCATTAAGGACAACCAATTATTCATCCACACATAATCGCTCTACATATCTCCTCCAGAACTCACATAATGCCAATAGTCTTTAGTATATTTCATATCTCTGACAATGTTGAACCTCGTCATGGATAAATAGAGGAAGTATAGGTAAGAGGGTATAAGGATTCCATCTAAGTAGGGCACCTTGGTGGATGTCAAATTCTTGCCACCATGGCCAAGAGGGTTGAAGTCTCGCTCTTGAGCTTAGATAGGATGATTTGAGAACCCACTACAATCCTCCTACCATTCCTACTACAATGAACTAATTAACTATAGGAGATTTAGGTAAGAAGGTATAAGGTTTTCATCTAAGTAAGAAACCTTGGTGGATGTCAAAGTCCTTCCACCGAGGCCGAGAGGGCCAATCCCACTCATGGGCTTAGAGTGTACAAGTCAAGGACCCCATGACAATCTCCCTATCATTCCTACTATGCTAAGATAATCAATTATAAGGGATGAACCATAGATAGGAAGAAAGATAAATATCCCACTAAGTAGGCCACCTCATGTGGATTTCAAAGTCATGCCACCAAGGCTAAGGGGTCCAAAGTTCTACTCTTGAGCTTAGTATGGGGTTGGTTTGGACAAACCTATCATGACTCAATTTCTATGTTGAAGATTTTTTTAATAGCATAGAGAGATTTCATTTAATTTCATGTATTTTAAGATAAATAATATTATTAGCCTATATAGATATATGTATGCAATTGTGTCCCCTATGTGATTGCAGGGTTTATAATCAAGAGTATGATAAGGAAATAAATTTTTGGCTTAATTTGGAAGGGGACGATATATATATATATATATATATATATATATAGATATATATATATATATATATATATATATATTACATTTGAGCATGGATTGGTCCAAAAATTTCCCCAAAGCTTTGTATGGGCTTGATAAATATAGTAGTAAATTTTTGTTGTAATATCATGTCTAGGTTTAAAGATATAAAATTTTCCTTTTTAAAAAGTTGCGAACAAAAGGTTTGAAGTTAATTTTGAAGGTATTAGAGACTAAAAAATGGTCTAAAAGTGCCCATAACAAGAATAACAAGTTATAGCTTGATAGATCATGTCACAAGATTTCTAGCGCTTCAAACGATTTGTCAATCTAACATCTGGTTCAAAGGTTAGGCCTTCAGAAGCTGTATAATCTACAATAGGAATTATAAAAATGTGTTGGACACATAAATGAGCTGTAAAATGGAGTTACACAATTTGTTGTGTGTTTTGACATATCATAGGCATCTTGGATTAGAGATAAGGTGAGGATCACTTTTGGGATGATTTTATCCCATGGTTTTGTAATACCATTTGATGCTTTCATGTTTTGTATCTCCTATATATTCGGTGTAGAGTTGGAGATTTTTTGTTAGAGTATTATAGCTATTGAGTTACCTTTTGATCTCTTGTTGGTGATGCTCCTACAATAAACTTACTCTGCAAGTTTATTGTAATCTATTGTTGATTTATAAATAATATATTGTGTGACTTTTGGAGTTTGGATTTTACTCTACAAAGGGTTTTCCCCATGTATTGTGTTGTGGTATGTGTCTTATGTCGAATGTGGACCTCTCAATTCAGCAAAAAACCCAACATAGTCCTTATTCAATCAATGGATTTGCAAAGACAAACATGAATTGTTTGCTCTACAAAGTGATTGAGACGACCTGTTGCCTCCTAATTAAGTGTGATTGCTGTAGTGTACCCT
>MU223638.1:3025789-3042443 GCA_018584345.1 Thuja plicata
AGATTTAGGAATTAAATGTAATGTTGGATTTATGCAAATTTGGGTTTTCTGCATTTGAAACTCAGTCAATTAAAGTCAATTAGGAGAAGAATTTGCCTAGTAAAATAGGACTTCGAGGATGAGAAAATGCACCAAAATTGATTAGGTTGTTAGGTGCCAATTTTGGGGTGTTACAGTATGCATGCTATTTAAGTTTATTTTGGTTAAGTTTCTATACCTATTGTAAAGATCTAAGAGAGTTTTTAAATAGCCCTCCTCTCAAGGTTAGTTTAGGAATTTGTTTCACTACCTTAACTTCCTTACAAGTGGTATCAGAGTCTGATCACCTTTGATTTCAGTTGTGGGTTTTTGGGATTTTTGCACTAATCTAGATTTGAGTAGGATATTGTGTTGAAGATACTTTGTGATATTGTTGCAATAATTTTTCACATGACAAGTTCATCAAGGAAAATAGAGGTGGAGAATTTTTCTCGATATAATTTTGAAATGTAGGTTGAATATGGAGGATTTGTTAATATATGAAGATCCATGAGATGCTATAAATGACAATGTAGATGCTACCACAACTACTTATTATGACATTATGAACCATAAAGCCAAGGGTATAATTAGATTATGCATTAAAGAATTATTTTTAATCAATATCCATGAAGAATCCTCTACAAATAAGCTATGAAAGAAACTTTGGTGACATGTATGAAGTCAAATCTTTAGCGAACGAGAATTTTTTGAGGAAGAAATTATATTCCTTGAGAATGGAAGAGGTTGGATGAACTATAGGCCACTTAGAATTATTAAATATGTTGGTGCATCAATTTTCAGTTGTCAATATGGAGGAGCAAGAGAAATGTTAGATCTTGCTTTTTTCTTTGCCTAATTTATGAGATTCTCTTGTTATGGTTGTCGATATTAGTTTTGTTATCTTGAAGACTAGAGATGTGGTGGGTTTTTTTTCTAAATATATGAGGAGGAAGGTATCCATCAATGCTAAGGAGGCCTTAAGTGTTCATTAGAGACCCAAGGAAAAATTCACGAAGAATGAGAAGCATAATAAATCCAAATCCAAATCCAAAGGGAGATTCAAATCTCTTAGAAAGTAAAAGTTATTTGTTGGAATTATGGTAAGCATAGACGCATCCATAAGGAATGAAAAGATGAAAATAATAATTTTGATTCTAATTATGAGCATAAGGAGGGTGATGATGCATTTTTTGTAACTTTGGTCACTCATGCAGGATGCATGATTAACTAACTCGGGAGCATCTTTTCATATGACCTCTAATAAAGATTGTTTTTTCGAATATGAAGAATTTATTGGAAGTAATGTGTACTTGGGAGATGATTCTCATTTAGATATTTTTGGTAATGGTAAAATTAGAATAAGGTTTCTTGATGGTAGAATAAGAAATATTAATGGTGTGTTTAATATTGATAGACTACAATAAAATTTGTTATTTGTGAGAAAATTTCAAAAGATGCGAGTATGCAAGTAGTCTTTTTTGATGCATGATAAAAAATGGTGAGAGGTTCTTTGGTGATTTTTATAGGTGTTAGATATAGCACATTGTGTAAACTAAACACATACATTGTTGAGTGTAATAGTGCTTCATGATTTCTCAACCATATCTATGGTACAATTCACAAACATTTAGCCTCTTGGTTCCCTTCTAGAAAATATGAAAAAAATTAACAACTCTAAATCTTGAGAGTGCATTCTAGATGTACTTCACTCATTTTTTAGCCTCTAGTTAGGGAAACCTTTTTGTTTGAGTGCATTAATGACTAATCCTTCAAGATGTGTTTTATTGAAAGTAGTTGCTATACAAGTCTCAAATGTTAGAAATATATTGAGGCTAGGTGACTGAGAGGGGGGGGGAGAATCAGGAACCAATAAAAATTATTCTCTTTTATCCTTTATTAGATTGTCTAATCTAATTGCATGCATGAAACAAAAAAGCAATAAACATCCACAACACTTGACACAATATTTGGTTACCCAGAAACCTTCCAAATAGAAAGTAAAACTGGGGTGGGGATGGTACCCACAAGATTTAGTATTGTAGTATAAATTTATCCCGTTAAAGCTTACAATTGACCACTTCTAATGGCCTACCCTAATAGGATCAATAAGGACTGTTAGGTCCACCTTGTGAAAGGAATTTTACAATACAATTAAGTATGAAACTCTGTTAGGAGATTTGTAAAGGACTGTTGAGTCCACCTGGTTAAAGGATTTTGATGATACACCTATTAGGATGAACCAGTGGATGATGTGCTATGCAAATCTGATTTTTTGAATGAGATCCAATGATATAATACTAATCACCTGAATGTGATAGATGAGTCTCTGATTTTCCTTTACAATATTGTAGCCTTCTAATCAATCTACCACTTCATATTCGCATATCCATACTCTGCAATTGCTACTTCACTTCCATACATTTTGATAAACAAAGTATCTTACATTTATATCTTATTCAAACAAATACCTTCATAATTTGGCTTCCATAATATAAATTAATATCCAACAATAACAACTAAGTCGGCCCAATACTGCTACTCGGGACCGGTAATCCACTCGGGTGATATACTAGCACTCGGGCAATATGTTGACACTTGGGCGACATAGTAAACTGCCAATATTTGGCACTCGGGCTACACTAGGTACTCAGGTCACATTGATCACTCAGGTAATACTGGTGACTTAGGTGATACTGATTGCCACTATCTGCTTAGTCAACACTGCAACTGCTTGGGCTACACTACAACTGCTCGGGTTGCATTTCAAGCTACTGGCTTGGTTAACACTATAATGACTAAGTGACTAAATGTTTTAGCACTAATTGACAACATGTCTTTCCATAAGGTAAACAATCTCCCCCTTTGGCATTAGTGACCAAAAACACTTATCATATCCAAAAAATCTAATCAAACTGCTAAGTCAAAACTCCCCCTTACCATGTGCTTGGGTTTTGACAACTGCTCTATAACTTGGTTACAACTGACTCTGTTTTTTCATTTTTCAAAATTGTTTTGATTTTGTGCTATGTATATCTTCCTCTACCCTGTACATGTATTTCCTCATATATATATATATATATATATATCCTATCTTTTCTCCTTGTATATATACATATATTTCCTATCTTTCCCCCTTGTTTTTGACACAAATGCCAAAAATATATTCTACAAGGTAATACCAAAGTAGGACAGGAAATCACTATGTACCTTCAAAATTTGAGACAAAGTGTTGTCCCAACTGTCTTGCTGCACCTTCAGAATGTGCAACTCAATCTGAATCTCTACTGACAACTCCATCATAAGCTCTGCAACTGAAAATTTGTTGTCATGTATGAGTGTCTTTGCATGAGCAATATGTTTCTGCATAACATCCATGTGTGGAAGGAGTTGGATCTGTATAGCTATAAGGGATTCCCTTGTTCTTGCTTCTTCCCTTAGTAGCTTTGCCTACATATCTGTCAGATACTTGATCTTCACAAAATGTGTTGATCTCGAAGTAGGGTCAAGTGCCAACTGATTTGCACTTGCCTTTAAATCTGTATCAATCTTAGTCAGCTTGTCTTTTATTCTTGTGGTAAAGTTGGAAGTGTCACTCAACTT
Organism: Thuja plicata; assembly: GCA_018584345.1. NCBI lineage: Eukaryota > Viridiplantae > Streptophyta > Pinopsida > Cupressales > Cupressaceae > Thuja > Thuja plicata. The sequence continues at coordinate 3,029,411 of MU223638.1, forward strand.
TATAAATAATGATACAACATTGTTTACAGTGGTTTCTAGAGAGCTAATGATAGTTGTTAGCTTCACTTGATCTATTGCAATCTTACTTGCAACATTCTCTAGAACCTTATTCTCAAATTTCCTTTCTGCCTTCTACAGTAATTTCTCCTGACCAGTAAGATCTGTGTTGAACTTGTGAACTATTTCAACAATTTGGTCCATAATAGATTCATTCTCATTGAATTCAATTTCTAGAGAATCAAAGAATATACATTTGATATCTTCCAGTACTCTATTCCTTTTCTTCTCAGCTCAAAGTTTCTTCTGTCTTGCTCTTTTCTTCTGCAGCTCACCAAGTATATCCATTTTCTCGGTTGTCGGGTTGGAAAGATCCCAATTAGGAATCACAATGTCTTCTTCAAGATCAATTTCATCAGTGATTGGTTCTTTACCCTTGAGCTTGGAAGGAATGATTTCTTTACCTTTCCCATCATCATCCTTATCCTTTCTATCCTCAGTGTTCTCCTCAGTATTTAGTTGGAATAGGTCATTGACATTCTTTGCACCAACTATAGAATTGTATCAACTGTAGAGACATTCATAGTATCCTTCTATGATTCGGTTTATCTTAGCCCAGTATTAGGTGGATCCTAGTGCTCAGTTCCTACTTGACTTGATGTACATTCAATATTCTTTTCTTTGCCATCACTTCTACTGCAATCTATTCAGATTTAGATTCTTCAATGGTCTGAACCTCAGGTAACTCTTCGTCTTTATCTTGCACAATAGGGTCTGTACTATGTTTTTTTGTCTTATCTTCTTCATTGATTTCAAATATTGTCTTCTATATCTTTATTGCGGCCTACACAACATCTTCTATTTTCTTGTTTAAGATTTGAAAATTCCTAAACCTTGGAGTGTGATTACTCTCATACTGAGTCATAGCATCTTTTGCCTCTTTACTAGTTTAGTAGGCATGACTTTCTTCAAGGTTTCCATTTTGATGTCCTTTTCAATCTGTACTACATTGTGCCAGTGAATTGTGATTGCCTTGAGAAGGTCTTCAGTCATGTGGATTTTCTATTTATATGGATCATACTTCCATTTTTCTATTTTCTCTACTATTGCATCCTCAATCATCTTCTACTCTGGTTGCATACTTCAATGATTTGAGTGATCCCATACCATTACCTCCTTTCAAATATTTAATCCTCTGCTCAAAGGTAGGTGGTGGCTTCTTGAATATGACTATATCTTCTTCTTCTTCATCTTCCTTAGGCAATTTCAATTTTCTTCTGGATCTAGTGAAAGAAGGGGTAGAGGCCTTAGGTGTTTTATTGGGGGCTAGCCTCTTCTTCTTAGGAGGCTCTGCTTCTACCTCTTCTTCTTTTTCATATTCATCATCTTCTATCTTTATGTCATCTCCTTTGCTATTAGTGATTTAAGGAGGAGAGTCAAAATACTTGCCATATTTCTTTCCAATCTTCTCAATTCTCTTCCTTCCTCTCTTCAGGATTTTAGGAATCTCAATTTCCAAATGTATTCTGCCCTTTGCTTCTTCATAGGTACCAAATTATGGTGCTTTAGGATCAACAAGATCATTCATAAGAGCTTCAATGATGTATTTTGTTTCATCGATGTTAACCTCATATGCAAGAGGTTTCACCCATGCAACCCTAGGCTCGACTGCTTGAATGTATACTTTGTCATAGTCAACTAGTAAACAAACATCATCTTTATAGTCTTCTACCAATTGTTTAGGAATTTTGAACCTATTATGCATCTTTTGTTTGAAATTCTCAAAGTATGCATCCATGATGCTCTCAAAATTATCTCCTAATTCTGCTATAAATTCATTTATCTGATAAACTATGGGTCTATCCTTTTTCCATACAATTGTTCCTTTAGAAGGGAAAAACTTCTAAACATAAAAGAATATGCATACCAAGAGTGAACCAAACTTACACGAATTGGTCTTGGAATGCTATCCATGTTTTTGCTCAATTGGATGAGCTGCAACTCGGCAAGGTCGAATGAAAGATTGTTCTTGACCACTTTGTATGCCAAGTCAATAGCCTTGCATAGTACACTGTTTGGTCGGCTAGAACTGTATATTTTGTGCACAATTACATGAATACCAAACTTCAATTCCATGTTTGTAACTTCATTCAATCTCATGCCTCTTCCATCTCACTCGGCAAGAGTCTTCTTGGCTAGGTCATCCCAGGGTAGGGTTTTAGTTGCCTTGGATTTGTCAAGAATTGGATACTCTGTCACATGGTGTACCATTGTCTTGGTGATCTTCACTAGTTTCTCCAACTAGAGATGCATGTCATGAACACGGCTCAAAATAAATCTAATACATTTTATCTGGAAGTTCTACGACATATGCAATATGTGGGCTAAACCCTTAATTTCAAGGTGTTTATGTTCTGGCTACAGATTTTCGTGAACATAAAGTTTGTCAAATGCTTGATTCATCTCCAGTGTCCTTAGCTATTGAATGGTGCAGTGATAGAAAGCTTGGATTTCGTTGATCAATAGTACCTTCAGAGGAATTTGGGAATGGGCTTTGATCGGATCTATCTCTTCTATAATCACAGGCTAAATTTTAAACTTTGGCGGTTCATAGACAACATTCCTTACCAACTTCTCGGATCCCTTCTTAACCTTACTGCTGGATGAAGATGCCATAATCACTCAGAGGATTGATAAAACTTCGCTGCAACTAAGTCTTTCAAACAAATTCACTCTGCAATCATTGTAATCTCTTAATCACTCTATAAAATATAAACAATAACCCTTCAACTCCACCATTTATGAGAAATTTCATCATGGATTTTCATTAAATGCTTTGTACTTGGTAGTTGTGACAACTCAGGTAGTTCTCCAAGACTTGCTAGGAAGCTCGGAAAAAACTAACCTTTACATCTTTGAAACCATACAGCCCAACTTAACTCAGTTAAGCCTGTGTAACTTGGATTTAACTGAGATCCTGACTTGATTAGAACCATAATGTGTCCTAGTGCATCAATATGTAGATTTGGACTTGCTAGCATATCTGGAACTAATGTATGATAGTTTTTATGCACAGTTCTATTTGTCTCCTTGCATATTTATTCGGAGATGGTGGATCCACCCAACTCACTATTTTGGGTGCCATTCGATCCTTCATTGTTTTGGTCTGAATTCTCAGGAGACTTCCTTACCCACTGTTGACTCATATGTGTTATGATTTCAGAAACTTTTTCTTTCCCTTTCTCAAAACTAGTATCCAATTTTTCTCTGTTCATGCAATTCTTGCTTAGATGACCGAGTTGTTTACACACATAACATCTCTTAGTAGGATTCTTTTTTCTGAGATGATTCTTTACACAATTTGCACCAATGTTCCCATACTCACCACAATGACAACATTTGCTCCATGTGTTGTAATCCCAACCAAAAATTGCTTTAGCTAGTTTTTCAACAGGGTTCCATTTCTTAGTTCTGCACTCAAAAGACTTGTGACCTTGTTTGTTACAATTGAAACATTTTCCTTCAAACTTAGGTTTCTCAGTGCATTCACTCGCCCTATGTCCATGTTTTTTCATATGTAGTATTTACCATTAAATTTTAGCTTTCCATTGCTGCAACACTTATTTGATGTATGCCCTAACTTACCACAATGATTGCAAGTAGGTTTGTTGTTCTTTTGAGCTCCTTGCTGTGAGGATTCACCTTGTTCAATGTAACCTAATCTAGTTTGTACATTATGTCTGAATTGATTTTTCTCTGTCAACTAATCCATGCTTATCTATGAATTCATCATACTCTCATTAGTTTTCTTTTCAGTGTTGATATCATTTTGTAGTTTATCATTTTCAGTCCTCGGGTTGATAACTTCTTGATTTGAACTATTGAGTTGATTTATCATGTCTGCTTGCTGAAGTGACAAATGATGGATTTCATTTTCTTTTTCCTCTAATCTTGTACTTAGCAATCTTTTATCTTCTTGTGACATTTCTCTGTCATTTTCTGCTTGGTTATTTTGTTCCATGACTTCACATATTCTGACTCGATGAATTTCTTGTTCTCTCTTCAACTTTATGACTTCTTCATGTAAATTGAGATTCTTTGCAAGTAGGTCTCCAATTTTTGCATCAGCTTCTTCAGAACTTCTTTCTTTACATAAGTCTTCAAATCTTTCTTCTATGTAGTTTTTATCATTCATTTGTACTGCTAAATCTTTTCTTCTTTTCAGGGAATGACAGAGTTGCTCCTTGAGTTTTCTGATTTGATCCATGGCAACTTGTAGATCTAGCTTTTCATTTTCAATGGCTTTCTCCAGTCTGTATATTTCCATTACCTCTTATCTTTTCTCAAGCTGTTAAACTTCTGACAAGAGAATCTTTAGCTTTGATAGTTGGAAATATATTGAGGCTAGGTGACTAAGAGGGGGGGAGGGGTGAATCAGGAACCAATAAAACTTATTCTCTTTTATACTTTATTAGATTGTCTAATCTAATTTCATGCATGAAACAAAAAATAATAAACATCCACAACACTTGACACAATATTTGGTTACCCAGAAACCTTCCAAAAAGAAATTAAAATTGGGGTGAGGATGGTACCCATAAGATTTAGTACTACAGTATAAATTTATCCTATTAAAGCTTACAATTGACCACTTTTGATGGCCTACCCTGTTAGGAGCAATAAGGACTGTTAGGTCCACCTTGTGAACGGATTTGTACAATACAATTAAGTATGCAACTCTGTTAGGAGATTTGTCAAGGACTGTTAAGTCCACCTAGTTGAAGGATTTTGCTAATACACCTGTTAGGATGAACCAGTGGATGATCTACTATGCAACTCTGATTTTTTGAATGAGATCCAATGATATAATACTGATCACCTAAATGTGATAGATGATTCTAAGTTGTTCCTTTACACTGTTGTAGCCTTCTAATCAATCTACCACTTCATATTCTCATATTCATACTTTGTTATTGCCACTTCACTTCCATACATTTTGATAAAAAAGTATCTTACATTTATATATTATCCAAAAAAATACCTTCATAATTCGGCTTTCATAATATAAGTTAATATCCAACAAAAACAACTAAGTCGGCCCAATACTAATACTCGGGTTCAGTAATCCACTCAGGTGATATACTGGCACTCGGGCAATATGCTGACACTCGGGTGACATAGTAAACTGCCAATCTCTGGCACTCAGGCTACACTGGGTACTCAGGTCACATTGATCACTCGGGTAATACTGGTGACTCGGGTGATACTGATTGCCAATGTTTGCTCGGTCGACACTGCAACTGCTCAGGCTACACGACAACTGCTCGGGTTGCATTTCAAGTTGTTGGCTTGGTCAACACTATAATAACTAAGTGACTAAGTGTTTTGGCACTAATTGAAAACATGTATTGCCATAAGTTCAACACCAACACCAAGCCAAATTTCTTGGAATGTGGTGATGTTATCCATGGACTCTCCTAGTTTCCTTGTCTCAAGCTTCAAGATTCTCTCTTTTGAATCCTGAAGAGTGCATCCTACCCCTAAGGATCCAGGGTTACCTTGAGAAGCTCCATCAAGGTTTACTTTATTCAATCACCATAAGGTGGCGCCCATCAAGTATCTACCCTTAAATTTTCCTTTGGATCAGCTCACAAAATCCCATAAATAGGAAGAGGGAGAAAGATGTGTATTATAGTGAAGTTTGATAAGGATTTTTTAATATTTTTTTAATTATTATTATTATTTTCAATTATTTTTTTCTAAATCCCATAGTTTACGAACAATATAATTTGAGCTACACTAATTAGTTTATTATTATTTTATTTTCACTGTGTAGTGAATTGTGTATAGATTGATGACATAATTTTTTGAAAGAGACGTATTTTTTATTTAAATAGGAACATCTAACACTTCACGTTTATGGATTGATTTCCTTAGAGATTAAATAAAGGATAGGAAAGAATAATTAATCATAAAAAATATATATTTGAAGCTAGACATCATCATCTATAATGGCTTTTAATGCATCGAATTTACAATAAAAAGACTAGTCTTCCATATTGCTAAAATCTATTTTCTCTTGTTATTTTCATGACATGTTACTTTCAAGTCCAAGGCCAAGGGTTCAATTTCCTAAAATAAAAGCATAGACGTGGGTTTCAAATTTATAAACTAAATACTTGCTCCAAAATACCTACTTGTTCTAAAAAGGAGAAAGAATATGATGTGATTAAAAATGTGTACTCATTTTAAAATTAAACGAATACCCATTCTAAAATGGTTACCAATTCTAAAAAATGAAGTGGGTACCTATTTCAAAAATCAAAATGGGTACTTGTTCACATGGGTATAAATTTAGGTTTGAGAACTTGAACCTAAACGAGTACCTATTTTTTATGAAATGAAGACCGAACCCTATCAGGATTTTTTTGAAGTCCAATACTTCCCCTAGTCATGGACTCCTTGAAAATTATTAGCTAACACTTTTACCTCTAAAGGTATAGTGAAAAAAACAATTATTTTTATCCCTACCCTTAATAGCATTAAAAACTAGGTTTTCTATAGTCCTAAAAAGGTAGCACCCATAATTGGATGCTTTACTAGGACCTATTAGACCCCATTTTGGTGATTTTGAGGTCTGAATGCCTGTATGCTTGATCCTAACAACCTATCTTTTCTCCCCTCGCTTCTTTTCATCTATCGTGAAACCTCCTCCAAATTATGGCCTATTTCTAGGGTACATGATGCCAATGGTGACATGTCACAGGCAAATGGGGCCCAAATTTGGCCCAGGGCTCGATATCAGGATATTAGCAAGAGTTTTGATTTTGTGGTCGGCTTGGATCAGTTTTGAATCTTGAAATGATGGATTAAGTATAAAATCACCTAATCTCTCCTCATTTTGACATCAATAATCCATTATCAAGTGCAAGAATACATGCAACCAAGCATCAATTTATTTCAAGCAAGAGCAATTGAGCATTTGGATTCAAGATTTGAAGGAAAGCATCCAAGATCAAGATCTCCAAGTCTCCTATTCTTCAAAATAATTCAAAGTCTTCTCCAATTGATGCAAGTTTATATCCCATGATAGCCAAGTAAATAAATTCTCAATCAATCAGGAAGATACTTCCTTGATTCTTCTTCTCTCTCCTTCATTGCAAGTTGTTTGCAAGCATATCCACATTCAAGATCTAGGAGTGAAATTCATAGATCTATCCATTTGTGAGGGCATCCTTGATTATAAATCTCATTCCAAGGTCAACTCTTTGGATTTCAAGCACATTTAAAGCATCTTCATGGGTACGAGTGATTTCTACACCCATCCATGAGGGTTTATGCAAGGTAAATCTACCATTTACCTTTTTACATACTTTCCTTTATGCAATTTCTTTCCATTTTCAATGTTGGTTCCTAAACATGGGGATTGACCAAGGCAAACCCCTTTATACAATCTTTTTCCCCATTTTTGTGTGCAAGAACAAGTTGCGGAGCCACCGGATCAAGATCAAGAAGATCAAATACAGTTAGACATAAGTTTAAAAAATTTAGCCAATTTTGTGTAGTACATGACATCATTGGCGACTTGTCCCCAGGTACAAGATGAGTTTTGGCCTGTCCCTGCCATTTTCAGCTCAATTTTTACTGGCATGTTAGTTATGAGCTCTACTTTCCATTTATGTATTTTTATGCTCATCATTTGTCTGTATTAGTTTGTTATTTCTAATTTTTTCAACTTGTCTATTTAATCACTTTAATCAACTTAGTTGCATTAATACATCATTACCATTTTATCAATCACATTTTTATAGTGATGGATCATTATCCAACTTAGCGTTTGAGCCTCCTCCTGAACCTAGTGGGACATCTTCATTCTAAAATGTGTAATTGGTGAAAAGGAGAAGTGATCTTTCCTATATATGTTATTGCTTCCCCTTTTAAACTATACATTTTTGTTGAACCTGAGCTTGTTAGCTTCTTTTGGTTTTGATAGTTAGATCTCCTTTCTATGAATTTAGATATCTAGATATAGGTTATATGCATTTACATCCTAATGTCATATTATATGCATGCTTACATTAGATTTTATTTTCATTAAACAAATTACCATATTGCTTAAGTTGAATTGCATGTCTATCTTTTAAATCTTATAATTGCATTAGATCTATCCTTTATTTCATTCCCTTGTGCATTCGCGGTGTCATTACTTTGAGTCCTACTTATAGCATTATGGTTAGGAGAAGTCGTAGACTTATGGGTTCCTTTGATCTTGAAACTTCTGTCTTTCTTACGAATCTTGATGAGACCAACATGCATCTTAATGACATCAACCCTATTATGGAGAACTACTCTTCCCATTCTTACCATGATGAAGATGAGGCCTTAAGATTCCCTCTTATGAAAATCCAAAAACTTTCCAATTAATTTGAATTTTTATAATAATGGTTAGGACAAGAAAAATCTAAGCCTGAAGTCATATTCGTGGTAGAAGGTTTAAGGAAGATAATTAATTGTGATGAGCATGGTGTTATATCTTGCACAACATATCTCATCTCGTAGATAACAATGTTAAACCTCTTCAAGATTGTGCTCAAGAGTTAGGTTTTATTCCACCCACCATTAGTGTTGAGACCTCTATGCCTATCTCTACCTCCATTCCTAGTGTGTCCACCCATGCTCCACCTATCATAACAAATTTTATTCAACATCTCAACCCTACACATGTTATCATTCCTAATCCTATTGTTTCCACTATTTCTTCAAGTGTTTCTTTACCTTCGTCAATGATCACTTACAATAGTGTTCCTTTATCATACTCTACAATTTCTTCCATTTCTCATAATGCTCCAAACATTTCACATACATCTCCTACCACTCTTTCAACTGATTCTACCCTTAATAGCTCGTCTCAAATCGTGTCTTCGCTACAAAAATAATTTTCTTCCATGACTCAATCCAAGTTAAACTTCCTACTTGTGACATTTCTAGTCCTTTGTCCTTGGATATCATCCATGTAATTATTCCACAATACATGGAGATTCCTCATCTTGATACCTATAATGGTAGAGGTGGTCCTTTGAATCATGTCAAAACCTTCCAAACATTGTGTAGTGATTTCTCTCATGATCATGTTAGTAATAACTGAGGGGGGGGGGGGGGGGGGGGGGGGGGTGAATCAGTGGCCTCAAAAATTAATTCTTAAATCAACCCTTAAAACTTATAACCACATATTATGTCTCTAGTTATCTGCTGTCCTACAAGATGAATGCCTTGAAATACATTTATCAATTTTATACTTGTCAAATTGCTTTGTTAATCTCTCTTCTGTATGATTACCGATAATAAGTTAACTATTTACCAAAACACAGTAAATATGTAGAATATATCGATCAATCTAGAACTGCATATGTGAAATGTAAAACAATAAAGTAATAAAACATAAACACATAACACATGGATTTTTAATGTGGAAAACCTGTTAAGGAAAAAACCATTGGGACTAGTACCCCAAATTTTCATTTTTCTGAAGTGAGCTATGTTTGGAGCCAACCCTGTTAAAGGTTACAAACACACTGTTAGGTGTGACCTTGTTAGAGGATTTAAAAAATAGTTTATCACCTAGTATCTTTCATCTAATGCTACCATCCTTGATCAAACACTCACTTGGCCTATCAATAGGTATCAGGCATATCCAATGCTACTTTTATGATCAAATTTTTTTATACTACTTGGGATGTATCTCAATTGTAAAAGACTTTTAAGTCCTGCTTGGTTAAGAGACTTGATGCTTCAATGGTTAAACTAAAACACTAATGATCTATTCATACATACAATTCAATTGCAGATTTTCATATCTATTGTAAGTTCATTACCTCTCTGATCAATATAATCCCTTATACCTTTGCTCCAAATTGTTCTGCTCTGTGATGCTTGTCTCATTGTTTGCCGATGTCTACAGAATCTAGCTCTTTCCTCAGCTTGTTGATCAGGATTGAAAGAATACTTTCATCTCCTTCAGATTTTCTTTAGCATCTTTCCTCTATTCTCTTGTTCACCCCACACACCTATTCGTAATGAATTGGCTTTGTCTCTATATAGACATGATTTCCTCTTTCTTGTCTTTCTTGATTCTTGGCGTGTTCCACAATTCTCGCCAATAGATTTAAATCAAACTCCAATTTTATCTCAAAGAGATCTTCTTGCCAACTGGAGAAATCATCTTTAAAACAATTACTTATCTTCAGCTTTATCTGGATGATTAAAACAATGATAAGTATATGTTAATTCTAACTTTAGCTTCTTGACAGTTAAGCATTTTTTTCATTTTCTGAACTCTCTGTTCTGTCAGTTAACACTTCAGTTAGTCATCAGTGATAACTAACTATTCCATTGGTGTGACTTCAGTTGTCATCGGGATTGTTGGTAAACAGATTTTTCTTCTTCTTTTACTCCTTTTATTTGCCCAATTTTATAATGAAGAACAACTTTACACAACAATTGGGAAACTGTTTCTAAGAATAACTAGTTTCCCTCTGAATTAAGGTACAACTCCCTATATGAATGATACTCAATGAATTTTGTTTCAATTCTAATCCCTACTACAAGTATGTTCTTAACCAGAGAACAGTAGAGGAAACCGAGTTCCACCCAGGCAAGTGAAATCTCAGGCAGGATTTAAATGCAGAGATGTTATGTTGATGATTTCCACAATCTTATGAATCTCATAACATAATAATATGAAGATGCAAAGTATGCAAATGTGACTATAAAAATGACTTATGAAATGCAAATTATGACATGCGGATGAAGTATACTAATGCAATTTCACAACCAGTTATAACTCTCTGATTATCCTACTGATTGGCTAAACTGAAAACAATAAAACAAAACTCTGTTCATTCATCATTCCCAATTTAACACAATGAAACAACATTAGATATAGTTGGACAGAAAATAAATGGCACTAAACGTGATTGTCTCTGCAATCAGCTTCACACCAGAATTTTCTGACCTTTCATTAATCTTTCAACTTCATACATATAGAGCCAGGGGATGACCGTTACAAAGGAAGTTTAATCGGTTCACCTCCCTCTAAATGACAAATGGAAAGAAACCACTTCTGTTGCTAACTAATTACAAGGGAAAAGAAACAGAAAAGAAAAGGGGAAGTTAAATCATTTGGCCTCCTTTCCTTTTTCCATCTTTGTCCGATAAGCTTTGGTAGCAACCACTATTGGAACTAACTCTTCATGTCTGGGCACCGCATTCGTCACTCTTCGCTCTTTCTCCTTACTTTTTTGTTTTCCGTGGACTTGCTAAAAATCAGAAACGGGGTGCTCCACTTAGAGAAAATCCACCTAATATAACATTGGGTGTGTTTCTTTGCTTGTGGAAAATCTCTCTACGGGTCAGAACTTCGTTTGCAGAGAAAGCAATTTTCAGTTCTCCGCAAATACTTTATTTTAATTTCCGAGTCGACATTTAAACATTTCTCTCTTACCCAAAAAATTGAAAAAGTGCTTCGAAAACCCATTGTGGGGTCCACCACAGCGCTCCTTCTTCTTTTCTGCCTTTGAGGAAAATTACTTTCTTAGGTAGAATTCCGCCACAGAGAAGCTGAAACTTAAAATCCCGCCAGGCTGTATCTTCTTTATTTCAACACCAAATTACATGTGGATTTCACCAACAGGATCTTAAAACATCAGAGAACTGATCCAAGCTTTCAAATAGTGAAAATCATCCACTTTCAAGGACTATGGAAAATGTATTGAATACATACATATACTGTAGTGTCGCACCTGAAAGAGCAGAAAATGAACCCGAACATCACTTATTTCAAATGCATATGCATTGCAGCCTTTCACCTTATGATTTCCTTTTCAACCCACTGTAGTCTTTAGGATGCCACCTCCGCATTGAAAAATATATTTCAAGCTGAAATTTCAACACAAGAAGTGTTCTTTGGAAGATTCTGAAACAACCCAGATCATCAGATTTTGAAAAGACATCGAAATCACAAAGCTAGAAGCCGGCGGGTTTTAGCTTCTGAGGTGCGAAAATGGTTTTGGCGCACCCAATTTTGGATTTTCCGCCTAAGGCCTTTCCACTTGTTTTTAGATCAAACTTTATGAAGATAAAATCTTCTTTGATACATTTTAAGAGGGCCCATGATATCAGTTTTTAAAAATAACTCAAAAATATTCAAAAACAGAGCTGGCGGGATTTGGGAAAACAGGTGCGCAAAAAGCTTTGGAGTAGCAGATTTTGGACTTTCTGCTTCACCTATCTCTGGGCATTTTCAGACCAAACCTCCTGAAGACAAAAGCTTCTTCAAGTCATTTTAAGAGGACCTAGATCGATAAAATTTGAAAATGAGTCAAAATCGTGAAAATGGAGGTTGGCGGGTTTTTAAGAAACAAGTGCGCCATTGCAATGGAGTAGGCTCTGAACATTTTTCCACCAGTCAAATTTAATAGCACAAGTCTTTTTTTTAAACTTAAGGCACATGCCATATGAAACACTTAAATAATAATAAAAATTTCCTTAAAGCTCGATGATGACTTAAGTAGGCTTGCGGATTTCACACTTGGTCAGTGCAAATCCCGCCACGGAGTAGCTAAAAATCCATTTTCCGCCATGGAGTAGCCAGAATGAAAAATCCCGCCGTGCCATAACTTTCTCATTTCGACTCCAAATCTCATGCGGTTTTCACTGTTGGGGTCGTAAGACACCATAGAATCAATCCATGCCTTTTCTGATTTCTTCTCAATTCTCTGTACTAACATTCTTTCATATCTTTAGCAAGGAGCTTGATATATATATATATATTTTATAACATGATTTCCATCAGAAAATTTTTGAAAACAATGAAAAGAAAGAAACTCTCATCATCATATTAGCAGTAATCTACTCAACCAAATAACACAACTTCCATGTTTCATAGCCCATTCTGCTCAGCCTGTCAATCACCATGCTTAGATCCAATGCCATTTGAAGGATATCAAGAATAACCCCTCACATCTACAATCACAGCTCT
>MU223638.1:3077709-3132443 GCA_018584345.1 Thuja plicata
GTAAGGTAATCTCTCTCTCTCTCTCTCTCTCTCTCTCTCTCTCTCTCTCTCTCTCTCTCTCTCTCTCAGTGATGCATCTTTTATCTTGGTTTCAGATTTGATGAAGACTTAAGCCACTTTGGGGATTGATGTTTCTTTGTCTCCTTGACCTTGATAAGATTATTCTTATGCATTGATCCACTTTACAGTGAGCATGAGATTGTATCATACTCTCACTAAAGTGGGGTCTAAATGTATAATTGTAATGTCCCCGATTTTTGGTCTTTGAGATTAGCTTATATCAGTGAATTTTGTAAGCTAATCAGGTTGTTAGAGGAGGTCGTTTGGTAGAGCCAATGGTTGATTTCCATTCTGGAGATTTCAGATGTCAGGATTTCTCTTTGTTGGGGTCAGTCGGGCAGACTTACTATTTATAGTAAGTGTTATTTTTGGTAGTAGTTTGGATTTCTATGTTTAGCAGAGCGCCTGTGCATTGGTTGTTGTTGATGCAAAATTTCTTCTGCAGAATCTTCAGTTTGAAGGATTCGCTATTTTTAGCAAGTCTAATTTGGTCAACTTCTATTGATGGCATGTGTGTTTCTTCAGTAGCTTGGTTGAGCACAACAGATAAATTGGTTGGGATCTATTTGGTTTTGATTAATTAAGCTTGGCTTAATTAATTAACATCTTGGAGATATTATTAAAATTTTAAGTTATTATATATTAATGACTTATGTTATCTTTTAGTGACTTCTTTATTGAAGACTTTGGTGGAACAGTTATATTACAAAGTTGGGAATTTAAGTCATGAATGGTGTGAAGCTGAATTTTTCGATTTCAAGTCTTCATGAAGAAGTCTCTTCCTATATAGAGGATTATTGAAAAGGATGAAGGATCAAATTTTTATTATACACTTGGATTTTGATGAATTAGACTTGAAGGAAAGAAACTGAGGGTTTGAAGAATTTATTGCTGGCTGAGAATGATAATTCTCAGAGAGACTACATTTTGAATCAACAAGCTGGTTGGTGAATTACGTTGGATTGCAGGCTTGGATAGCTAGCACGTGGTGAATTAATCTGGCGTGAGAATCTATAAATTAGATGTCAATTCGATTGGGTTGTGGTTGGACGTGGGATCTCTTTAGATATCCCAACAGCTGGTAATCACAGGTGGCGCAAGTTCTTCCTTTACACACAACAAACATGGGATCGTTCTAGCATGGTTGCACGTGTGGTGTCTTCAAAGGCCACATAATGATCACAATGGTTGGTGAAGCTGTTTTCATAACATCTTCCTAATTAATCATTATTTCGATTCCTAAGTGTTTGATTTGCCAGTTAAATCTGCATTACTTATTACATGTTAGATGTGCGTGTTGTCATTGAAGGGAAAAAATAACAAAAAGTTATATATTCTATTTTGGAAGAGTATCACAAAAAATTATATATTTGGTTTTAGTGGAAATATAGCTTCTAGAAAATATATATTTATTTAATTTCAAAACAAAGGTGATTCATAGAAGTAATTTTGGGAGAGAGCCAGTCAGGTTCTTCTTAGTGGCATCAGAGCAATTTTCTTGCCAGCCTGCAAGGAAGTGGGTTTTAATTTTTTTTTAATGTAGTGGAATAGATATATTCTAGGCTTCCATTACGCTCGCAGAGGTAGAAATTTTCCTTCCGGAAATTTTTATACTGGTCCTACAAATGATATGTGAGTTATTCACACTCTTGTAGTTGCTTCAGTCATGGAAATAATCAAGAATTTAATTAAGCTGGGAAATCAGATGAAGGTCACACCACAAGATGAAATGATTGTCATGAGGGATGCAATGCTTAGCATGTTTGAGGAATATAACACTCTTCCTCAAAAGGTTAGGAGAGATTTATCTTTCTACCATTTTATGGACTTTCATCTAAAGCTATATGGTATGCATGGTGCAGCAAAGAAGCAATATCACCGTATAGCTTGTCACTTATTTGCAAGAAGAGTTGGTTCACATAGTGGCAGGCAAAGGGTGTCTTGTAATAGGTCCCATGATTAGGTTTTGGATGGACGTGCAACTAGTTTGGAAGAAGTGTGTGAGGATACTGCCATATCAGTAGCTTCTACCTTACCAAATGAGCCATCTGTTGAGGTTCTTAGTGGCAGTACCTTGGTTGATGATGTGTGCATTGATGATAGCACACATGTTGATTACAAGGTGAGTGATGTTGTTATGTATTTTCATATTACAGTACAGATCAACATAGTGGCGAGGTTAACTTTGTGAACAATCCTTTGTTTGAGATGGATATAACATTGTCTTATGACAATCTAATTTTTGAGGTTGATGCTGATCACTCGCCTGAATTAGGCTTGGCACAATTTTCACCATCTGCAGACATGGTTCAGTTTCTTATAGTAGCAGTTGGTGATGTTTCTATGTCCATGGATTATGGTTGTGAGAAGGTTGAAGATGTGGTCCCTCTTATCATGGTTACAGGTGTTGTTGATAGGGTTGGTTACTGCAAGTTAGCAGGAGATGTCTTGTAGGTTCAGTACATCCAGGATGGTTTTAGAGTGGATGGATATCTAGATTATGGAAGTACACAGGGCAGACTGGCAGGGTGTGCAGGGAGCTCTGATCTTTTAGATGGTATTGGATATCCATTCTTCCTTGTTATGGATGACTGTGAGTTTCATCTCTACTGGGATCCAGGTAGTGACAGGTTTGGCACTGTAGATTATGTGGATAGCTATGGTTGGCATGATGACAATGTGTTTTGGTTAGCTCAGTGGATG
The DNA here is from genome assembly GCA_018584345.1 of Thuja plicata. Taxonomy (NCBI): domain Eukaryota; kingdom Viridiplantae; phylum Streptophyta; class Pinopsida; order Cupressales; family Cupressaceae; genus Thuja; species Thuja plicata. The sequence goes on from MU223638.1 coordinate 3,080,473, forward strand.
GTGATTTCATCACAGGAGTTTGCAGGTAATTACAGGGACGTTACACCATTTTATCCTTGGGATCTGGGTGGACTTTTGTGTTTTGTTTTCTGGGATTGCTTGGGGACAAGAAATTTTAGGGAGGGAGGATTGTAATGTCCCTATTTTTTGGTCTTCAAGATTAGCTTATTTCAGTGACCTTCATAAGCTAATCAGGTTGTTAGAGGAGGTCGTTTGGCAGAGCCAATGGTTGGTTTCCATTCTAGAGATTTCAGATGTTAGGATTGCTCTTTGTTGGGGTTAGTTGGGCAGACTTACTATTTATAGTAAGTGTTATTTTTGTAGTAGTTTAGATTGCTATGTTTAGCAGAGTGTCTGTGCATTGGTTCTTGTTGATGCAAAATTACTTCTGTAGAATCTCCAGTTTAAAGGATTTGCTATTTTTAGCAAGTCTAATTTGGTCAACTTCTATTGATGGCAGGTGTGTTTCTCTAGCGTCTTGGTTGAGCACAACAGATAAATTGGATTGGATCTATTTGGTTTTGATTAATTAAGCTTGGCTTAATTAATTAATGCCTTGGAGATATTAATAAAAGTTTAAGTTATTTTTTAACGACTTCTTTATTGAAGATTTTGGTAGAACGGTTATATTACAATGTTGGGAATTTAAGTCATGAATGGTGTGAAGTTGAAGTTTTTGATTTCAAGTCTTCACGAAGAATTCTCTTCCTATATAGAGGATTATTGAAAAGGATGAAGGATCAAATTTTTATTATACATTTGGATTTTGATGAATTAGACTTGAAGGAAAGAAACTGAGGGTTTGAACAATTTATTGCCGGCTGAGAATGATAATTCTCAGAGAGGCTGTGTTTTGAATCAACAAGTTGGTTGGTGAATTACCTTGGATTGCAGACTTGGATAGCTAGCACGTGGTGAAGTAATTTGGCGTGAGAATCTGCAGATTAGATATCAATCTGATTGGGTTGTGGTTGGACGTGGGATCTCTTCAGATATCCCAACGGCTGGTAATCAGAGGTGGCACGAGTTCTTCCTTTGCACACAACAAACATAGGATCATTCTAGCAAGGCTGCACGTGTGGTGTCTTCAAAGGCCACGTCATGATCACAATGGTTGGTGAAGCTATTTTCATAACATCTTCCTCATTAATCATTATTTTTATTCCTAAGTGTTTGATTTGCTAGTTAAATCTGCACTACTTATTACATGTTAGATGTGCGTGCCGTCATTGAAGGGAAAAAAGAACAAAAAGTTATATATTCTATTTTGGAAGAGTATCACAAAAAAATCTATATTTGATTTTAGTGTAAATAGAGTTTCAAGAAAATATATATTTATTTAATTTCAAAACAAAGGTGATTCATAGAAGTAATTTTGGGAAAGAGCCAGCCAGGTTCTTCACTATATTCCTAAATAGTTAGCACCTACAATTGGATGCTTTACTATGACCTATTAGATCCCATTTTGGTGATTTCAAGGTTTAAATGCTCATTATGCTTGATCCTAAAAGCCTATCTTTTCTCCCCCTGCTTGTTTTCATCTATCTTGACATCCCCTCCAAAATTTGGCCCATTTTCCAGGGTACAGGATATCAATGGCGACCTATCCCAGGCAAATGGGCCCCAAATTTGGTCTAGGGCCAGATATCAAGATATTAGAGGGAGTTTTGATTTTGTGGTCAATCGAGACCATTTTTGAATCTTGAAATGATGGAGTAACTATAAAAAGACCTAATCTCTCCTCATTTTGACATCAAAAATCCATTATCAAGTGCAAGCATACATGCAATCAAGCTATCCAGATTTTTTAAGCAAGAGCAATTAAGCATTTATATTAAAGATTTGAAGGAGAGCATCCAAGATCAAGATCTCCAAGTCTCCTATTATTCAAGATCATTCAAAGTCTTCTCCAATTGATGCACATTTATCTCCCATGATGGCCAAGTAGAGGAATTCTTAATCAAGCAAGAAGATCCTTCGTTCATTCTTATTCTCTCTCCTTTATTGCAAGCATATCAACATTCAAGATCTAAGAGTGACATTCATAGATTGATGCATTTGTGAGAGCCTCCTTGATTCTACATCTCATTACAAGGTCAAATGTTTGGATTTCAAGCACATTTTAAGCATCTTCATGGGTATGAATGATTTCTACATGCGTCCATGAGGGTTTATGCAAGGTAAATCTACCATTTGTATTTTTATATACTTTCCTTTATGTAATTTATTTCCATTTTCAAGGTTGATTCCTAAACATGGGGTTGACCAAGGAAAACCCCTCTATACAACATTTTTCCTCATTTTTTTTGTGTGTAGGAATAGGTTGCAGAGCCACCAGATCGACATCGGGAAGATCAGATACAATCGGACAAACCCAAAAAATTTCAATCAATGTTTCCTGGTATAGTATGCCATTGGCGATCCATCCCCAGGTATAGGACGAGTTTCGACCTGTCCCTAGTATTTTTAGCTCAAATTTTATGAGCAAGTTAGTTCTGAGCTTTTTTTTTTTGTTTTTGTACATTTTTGCTTATTATTTATCCGTATCAGTCTGTTTTTTCTAGTTTTCTACAACTTGTCTATTTAATCTCTTTAATCAAATTAATTATATTAATACATAATTACCATTGTATCAATCATATATTTTCAGTGAAGGATCATTGTTCAACTTAGCGTTTGAGCCTCCTCTTGAACGTAGTGGGGCATCTTCCTTTCAAAATGTGTAATTGGTGAAAATAAGAAGTGATCTTGTCTATATATGTCATTTCTTCCCCTTTTACACTATACAGGTTCAAATATCCTTACACCTATACTTATTTTCAACCTATCTCTTTAGTAGCTCTTAGCCCCCATAAGAAAGGTCTTGCCTTAACATGTGTTATTAGTGTCCACCATAAAACCATAATTTAAAATGTTGAATATTTATCGCTCATCATTCTTGAACACACAAACTCTCCTCACTATAATAGGATTTTCTTTGGTCACTCCACTTAAATTGAGCTTGATCCATCCAAGAGTCAAAGAACTCCATTGAAATATCTTTCCCTATTTGGGCTTGCTTTTAGAACCTCTATCTAGCCATTCAAACCTTGGAAAAGTGCTCACCTAATCTTTCTCCTCTAACTTGACATCCCAATCTTCACTCCATCAATAGTTAGCAAACTCTTTCATTGTTGATTCAATTTAACCCCTCTTTCCATTGATAGTTCTCTTTCATCAACTAGATTTTCTATATCATTAATGTAGGAGAACAATCTTAGATCATTATGAGACCCCTCATTTTCATCCTCATATAAAATCCCAATAACATGTTGAAGACATTAGATCGAGTCACCCAATTCACTCCCCACCTTTCAAGAACTGAATACCACAAAAACAAGGTAAACTCACAACGAATGGAGAGGTGATCATTGATTTATTCCTCTTTTTTACACAAGATGCACCTTAAAGGGAATACCTTAACTATTATAGTTTGTCCCAAGAAAGAGCCCATTTACATGCAACAATATGTTAAAGAATATTGACTTTGGGTAAACCTAGACATTGGCAAATCTTCTTCATGGGGGATACCCACTAGGCATTGACCCTACTTGCTAAGTGGCGATGTGTCAAGCTAATTAAGATGCAACTACAACTACTTTGTGATAAAGTAAAGAATCATCCATTTCTAGATAAGGAATTGGTCATTTCAACAAGAAGTCATTCAGTCTTAAACAAGTTAAGTTGTTCTCTTGGCACAAAGTAATAATATTTATCCATTCCTTTCGATTTACAATACTCATCCAATGATCTTTAACCCTTATTCCAATTCATCCTTCAAAGTGGGAGACAAGAGGCCCTAAACTATCAATATCAACCAAAGTTGACTTCTTAATCCATCCATGACTCCAAAATCTTATTCCATCCCTCCTTCGTAGTTCACACCTAATGTTAGAGCAATTAATCATTTTTGAAAATATATCCATATTATAATTTTCTATCCTTTTGTTTGACTTGATTCACCCTTTTTCTCTATGTTGTGATGGATGACACTTTCTCCCCTAGTTACTATTTGTTAGGGTTGTTTGCTACTGTTGCCATGGTCACCATGACTACTGTTCCTTGCTCTTTTTGCTATTTGATGTATTGTTTCTTATTTGGTAGGTTCTATCTTGAAAAGTTTTTGGTATGCGTCTTCAACATGTAATTTCCTATTTCATTAAAACAAAGTTACAATTTTTTTTGAGGAAAACAACAATTATGTATTTATGATTTATGTGAAATATCATTATGATCCAATACTTAAGAACAAACGAATATTAAAATGGAAAGCTTAAGTTAAAAATCAATATTTAATAAAATAAAAAAATAAATAATAAACAAAATAAATGCAAATCTCAAATTGTGACCAATTTATTTCTAAATACTATAATAATATTATAAATTTAATGCATCTACTTATAAATAATATTATATAAAAATAAATTTTATATATATATATATATATATATATATAATTTATTTTTTCTTAATTGGTGAACCTAAGATTCTTAACCCCGTCAAGACAAGGTTGCCACAATCAGGGGACCTCATCCTTGACATGAACTCATAATAATCCAAACCTAGGGGCATGGTAGTCCAATAGAGCCACAAAGCCCATGAGTGCACCATCCTTCCTAACAAGATGATGAAACACAAATATGAATGCTTACAAAGTTATTTGACATGAATACCAACACTATTGAAAGCAACAAGCACATTAGATTAGTGAAACAAGCCTACAATATGATCTAACGAAATTTGAACCTTATTAACAATAGATAAATCTAATAATAACAAAAGTATCTTTGTTTCCTATTTTATTTCTTAATTTATACTCTTTTTCATAGATACATACGTCAAAATATAAAGATATAAGATCACTAAAAAGTCACATGGAAGAACCCAAAAAGCAAGGGAAGAGAATATTTTCTAACATAAAAGTTTCTATCCACGTATGTTCTACCTACCTATGTGCCTCTAAATAATATTCTCTAACTGAAACCTTGTAAATAAATAAACCATAGTTAATGCTCACCGACCAAATTAATTTATAAAAATAAAAAATAGTCATTATGGTTTTTAAGTCGAGCAAAGTATTAATGAAAACACGTATTACAAAAACAAAATACTGAAAATGCCCCCCGAAAGTTTCCAATATTTCCTCTTTTCCAAAATCCCGTTTCAACGGGGGCCCCGGTTTCCCAACTCTCTACCCCGTCCCGTTCCGTCCCGTTCTATTTTACTTCAGTCCACAACTTGCATTCTGTCTGCGCAGAAGCCTTTATAAAAAGTTTATTCTCCCCATTCTAGTCTGTCGGATCGATCCCCTGATCTTGTTCAAGATATCCTACAGCTCTTGCAATCAGGTGGATCGATGCAGCATTTTCCCTCGCTTTTGCCCTTCATTTCCACGCTCGCGGCGTTAAATTTGGTGGAGTTTTGACGCACTTTTGAGAAATTTGAGATTCTGAGGTCGAAACCGGAGGCGTTCTGCAGCGGCCTAGCAATCCTAGCCGTATAAACTTCATTTGAGGTATTTTGAACTCTTCTTTACTAAATTAGGATGCCTTGACTATATTTAGTTAAGTTGGAGGAAATTTTGATGGATGCTCGAGTTACGTGGTTAAATCTCAGCAAAGGCTGCTATTTTTCTTTGTTTCTTTGCTGTACAATGGACGTTCGGTAGATTCTACGTCGCTATGGTTTAAAATTTTCTGTAGGAATTGTCATTTTCATTAGAAATTGCTAAAAGATGTGTTTAAACCGGGTAAATTTGGGGTAGTCTTATACGCTTTTTCTTCCTTTAATCTTGTCGGTAAATTTTTTCTGGTTTCATTCTATTACTTGAAATCTTGTAGCAAGAGTTATCATTTTTGTCAAATTCGTTAACGGATTTGATTAATTCCGATGCGGTTGCTTAAATTTTAGGCGCTTTTTGTTACTTTGGTTTGGACAGAGACTTTTGGTCTGGGTTCGTTTCTTGCGTGAACTTTAGTCGACTATTTGCTGCAGAATCTGTGATTTTCTGTTCAATTCGTTGAAAGATACTGTCTCTGATAAAACTGAGGGTGATTTTTTGCACTTTAAGCTTGTCAGAAAGTTTTCGTCTAATTTTGTTCCCGAGCTGAATTACTTAAACGTACTGTAGATTCTACTTTACGTCACTTCGTTGGAAATTTATGCCACGCTTTTGGATATAGTAGAGAAATTTTTGCGGTTTTTCAAAAATATTTTTGGATGTTTCTGCAACTAATCTGGACTTAAGCTAAAGAATGAGCTACGACACGTTTCAGGCGAGAGATTGTAGGGTTTGATTGACGCGTCGTTTTCTGCATGTAGCGGTGTCTTCGCTTGAGTTTCTTTTTGGCTTTGATATCACTATGGAGATCTGCATGGTATAGTTCCTCACTGAGCTTGTCTATTTGTTAGGGAAGAAATTTCGCAGCCATAGCTCCGAGGGGATTTAGCTTGAAAATTCCCTTTCCAACAAGGGATAAAATGACGGTTAGTGTTGTCAAGGATTCGAGCGGGCTGGAGAAGATAATTTTGACGGAGCCAAGGGGATCCTCTGTTCAGGTATTTTGCTTCTTCATAAAATCATTGGGAAGTATAGTTTTAATTTTTTTCACTTAAGTTGGGTTAATGTAAATATATAGAATTTTTCTGGGTGCAACTGCTTAAAAGAATTAATATCTAAGAAGAATTCTCTTACGCAGGCATATCCAGAAGAATTTTATATGTTTACCAATTTATTTGAATTCTGGGTCAATGCAATGCATGGCTTAATATCTCGGCTGTTTCTTACTATTATGGGAATCTCTAACGGTAATTCTTTAACTCGTCCGGAAGCAGAAGAATTCAAAGTTTTTAGAATTAATTTGAACGCTGCAGTCTATGCATGCATGTTTGAATTTCGTAGGAATTCCTCTGTAATGCTAAAACTTCAGCAATAAGAACTGTTTCAGTTCTAATTGAAAGTCTGGAATGTGAAATTAGTTACCTTTAGTTTGAAAGGCGTTATGGTTTAAATTGTGAAATTGGTTACTCAATTTTATTTCTGTGTCCTGAATTTTGCGCTTCATAAATGTGTTGCAATGCATCAATAATCACAATTTCCGTACATTTTCAAATTTAGGCTATAATTATCACATTTTTGGTTGCATATTATGTACAACTCCTACCCATTGACAAGCATATGACCATACCGCTGTATTTGGACGCTGTCAACTTGGAAAATAATTTTTCTAAAGCCTCATTCACTTAAATTGGTTTTTTGATACTTCAGTTATTGTTTGCCAATGTTAATCAAGTTTTTCGATTCCATTGTCATCTGGTCCATTTTTTTCGAAGTATTTGAATGGTATAAAAAGTGATCTGTTGAACTAAAGGGTGTGCGGGAAGGGAGGAAGAGCTGAGGTTAGTCAAAATAGATATCTTTCAAACTATGCTTGTTAAATGTTTAGATGTGTCAAGTTAAATTTTTTGAAATTTATTTTAGAATTAGAGGAATTATTTGAGGTAAGAATTCTCTCATTATTTGATAATGATTTATCCACATTTCCATGTATTTGCCGTAATTATAGAGACCTTCAGATAGCATCAAGTTACAAGTTAAGTACAAAAAGGGATGTTTTATTTTTTATTTTCTTTGGGCTCCTCCATAAGATACATAAAATATTTATCTACCAGCAGAAGCTCACAGTAGAAGTTGAAGACCATAATTTTTGATCTGTTCTTGGACCTTCATATTCCTTCTTTCTAATCCGTCCGCTGCAGCCTAAGAGGCTTGGACAACATCCCAGTATTATTTGCAACACCCTTAACGTGATCAGCACCCTTTACCATAAAACTTGTTTGTTCATTTGCTCATTCACCATGGCTGCTTTATGCTTTCCCATGAAGAATTTTTTGCAGGATATTCCAACCTTTAGCATTCTTATCTTCTTCATCATCTGAAATATCTTATATCCACTTGGGCGTTAGATCAATTATTGGGAAATTTCATAGCTAGATGCTCTCTGTAGATATGAAGTTGACGGTTCCTAGGAAACTTTTCTCAATTCAATTTCTGGAATCTTCATCTGATCTTCATCTACACCTCAACTTGCACAACCTCACCAAGAATGGTGACTTCACCGATGAATTCAGTGGTATCCTTCTTTTGCCTTGGAATACATATTGTAGTTTCTTTCATTCCATAGGAACCACAAAATTTCAGTAGAAAGAACAAGCCACTGTGTTCTATAAAGAGCAGAGGCCTACTAAGATATCACATTTAGCAAGGACAGTTCCTACAAGAAGCTTTTTGATCTAGTAACAACCATCAAAAGTAAAATGAATATATTCAGTACAAGAAGTCCATACTCAACTATCCTATCTAATCATCTTCTATGAGAATCAACAACAAAGTAGTTTTGATAAAAGCCACCAAAGACAGCTTGGGATAAGGCAAGTTTCTCATAAACTGATGCGCAAATTGTTTAGAAGAATTTTCCAATAAAGGAGGCACTTTGATCCAATTAATATTTCTTCAAATCTCAATATCAAAGTTTGTTCCTATCTTGGAAGGATGCATTAATGCCTTAGAATTGATAAATTTTGTGTTTTGTTTCAAGAATGTTGTTGAGAACTTTTAGTTGGTTTCAAACTTTCAAGAGATCCATTAACCATTATAAGATGTTAGCCAAAGATCCTTAATCAACTTAGCTTTGCCCCAATTCTTAGCATTAAAGTTCACTTGTAGCATAAAAGCAGGAAACCTTGAGGCATAAATAGGATAATACAATAAGTTGTGTTGTGTTTTATACCAAGTGTTTGACAGCCTTTAGTTCATTTGAAGAAATCCATTTACAATTTCTGCCTTTAGCAAACACTGATCTAGCAAAACACACTCTAATATTTGCAGAAACCTTGTTTCTGTAAGAGAAATTTCACCAAATAGCTATATACACATCCAATATCAAGCCAAGGAAATGTTGTCTCCCGACCAAAAAACGTTTTACTGAATCCCAGACCCTCAATAATGAGCAGACAACCTTGGAGCCTGCATGTTTAACCAAGATATTACCTATCAACAAATAAATATGATGCAACCCATGCAACCTCTTCCACTCGCATCTGCTCTCTGGAACACCTTTCACTATAGGATCAAAAATTTCATGGCTGTACTACTATTAAAGGATACCAAAATATGTTGAACTGCAAGGGGGAATATGTTGCAACTCAAGGTTCCCTAGGCTTGTTGCATATCTCCCAAGCAACTTCATGTGTTATGTCATTCCCTATATCATTAGATCATATTTTAGCTCTAATTATTCTATGTGCTTTTTCAACATGAATGTTGCTAAACAAACAACAAGAAGCATAATAAATATTGGAGGACAAAAATATTATAATAAATATGATACATTGCTTCAGTGGATACCATATTTCTCTACCATTTACTGACCTTTTTATAACTAGCTCAAAAATCCACTACCAATTTCTCTACCATTTACTGACCTTTTTATAAATAGCTCAAAAATCCACTGCCACGATCCTTAAAGCAAAGTTTGAGAGAAAAGGAAATACCTTGGTAATGATTAGGATTATTAGGATGACCCTTGTTTTAGTTCATCCAAGCCACCCAATCTAGTGTTTATCATCCTAACCTCACAATACATATCTATGAACATCCATTTCATAATTGGCAGCACTATGTAAATAGGTCTAAGTCTACTATTCAACAAGATGAAATTATATTATTCAAGCACTATGAAGGAAGAAGTATCATTGGCAAATTGAGCTTCGACTAAGCCATCTTGATTAGTAAGCACAATGCCTCTCAAAGAGGGACCAAGAGATGAATTTCTAAGAAGAAGCTAAAGCTTCGATAGAAATATCAAACATAGAAGGGGCAATTGGACAACCTTATTTAATACACCTTTTGAGATCAAAGGACTCAATAAGTTCACAATTCATCTTTAATTGAATGGAGGCATCTCGAAATAAAATCGAGACCATCTCAAAATAGATGTGATCTATAATTCTACTAAGATAATAATGTAATGTTTCTAATGGTCATCTTTAGCGTGTTTAGTTTTATTGTAGTTTCTATTTTCATATCCAGTTAACGATTGTTTTGTTTAGAAACATCGCTTTGTACTTTTCTATTATAAAGAGACTTCGTCTCTATTGTTTAATATCAAACTATTAAGTTTTATAACATGGTATTAGAGCAGGTTCGGTTCTAACTCCCTCATAGGAGGCACGGGGTTATGTGGGTTTCATGTACTTGTATGTGTTTTTTGTGAGTTGCATGTTGCTTGCATGTGCTGTTTTCCCCGCGAAGTTTTTTCTCGTTTTACCATGTGATGAAGTTTGATTGTTTTCTGGGATATTTTGCCATGTGAAGTTTGGTGTTTTGCTGCGTGAAGGTTTCTATGATAGGTTGTTTTGTTTGCTGCAGCTGTGACTTGTTTTCTACAGTGCAAGGGTTTTGCATGATTTTGTCCTTAAAAAATTAGTGGGCAGGTTTTAATAATTTTTTCCCTTCAAAATTTTTTTGCTAGGTTTTAATAATTTTGTCCTCAGTAATTATATTGTGGTTTTTCATAAATTTTTCCCCAAATTTTGAGAGGGTTTTATAATTTTTGTCCATAAAAAAGTATTGTGGGTTTTGTGCAATTTTTTGCCTAAAAATTTGTTTTATAAAAGGTTTTACCATTTTCCCTAAAAAAATGAAGTTTTGTATGCTGATCCGTGTCTCGGATTTTGTGCCAGCTACTCGTTGATGTTTCAGCGTTTAGTTTTGATCAATTTTTCTCCTCAAAAATTGTGTTTGGTTTTTTCGATTTTATCCTAAAAAATCATGACTGGTGTTGCTGGTATCAAAGTTTTTCGATTTTTTTCCGAAAAAAATCATTGGAGGGTTTTGGCAATTTTTAATTTTTTCCACAAAAATTGTGGTTTCTTGTAGCTGTTATGGATAACACCTAGAGTTGCTAGGGAAATGGTCCGCTCAAGGGTTTGATGATTTTTCCTCAAAATCTTGGTTTTAGTTTCATCTCAGTGTCTTTGGCTATAGGGAGTGATAGCTTTATTTCCCAGCATTAGGTTGGGGATGGTTTGTGGTTATCTTGGTCATTTCTATAAATTCTGTATAGATTTAGGGAGGGTCTCAACAGCAGGTTCATGTCGCAGAGTATTTTGATGAGAAGAGGGCAGCCTTCTATGTATCCCTAATCAAAAGACCTATAGATTGTCTTTTGTAGGGTAGTTAGTATGATAATTATTAAGGGAGGGTATTAAGATAATAATGTAATGTTTCTAATGGTCATCTTTAGCAAGTTTAGTTATATTAGTTAGTTTCTATTTTTATATTCAGTTAACAATTATTTCGTTTAGAAACATTGTCTTGTACTTTTCTATTTAAGGAGACTTCGTCTCTATTGTTTATTATCAAACTATCAAGTTTTATAACAACCTCTGCTTTATCTGTAACCTCTACTTTGAAATTTAGTAATCAATTGAAATATTTATACTTTCCCACTTGCTTTGCAAATGAAAAGTTCAGATTGTTAGGAGAAGGAATCAGTATGCTTCGAACTTAAACAAACATGAAAGTCCATAGTTTGGAAACTCTGCTAGTATTCTCTAATTTTTTTGCTAGGCGAGTTTTCACAAGTTCAACTCTCGTGTTTTTATAGACACAAAAAACGCGGTAAATATGTCGATGCAGGTAAAACGTTGGTAAAAATGCATTTTTCACATGTTTATGCTATTCATTTTCTCTTTTGAGATGTCAACCTTAATTTAGTACATTTTGTAATTGAATTTTACAAAAAAAAAGTTTTTTCAGGAGATTTAAATTTTTAGTACTTGCTTAGTTGCTGAGTCTTCGTCGAGTATTTGCTGAGTTGAAAATTTTGTGCTTGTCGATTACTCTCCAAGTCCAAGTCTGCGAACTATGGATGAAACAATTCACAACAGCTGATTTTTATCCTAGAAAATCTCCAATGTGGAGGAAAAATCAGTTTTGGGAGTTGCAATGTGCCTTGCTACCCTCCTTTATTACTTTGCAAACAGATAGATACAGTAACCAGACAATTTTACCTTCTACTTCTTATTTATGCTACAAGAATAGAACATGCAATAATTTCCAACCTCTCCAACTATTGATGATTCCAATGCTTCAATACAAGCTGTACTAATAGGTTTTCCAATGTACAATTGTGTTTTCCTGGGTTTTCAGTGTAGATCAATGATCACTAGATGTTGAACTGTCACTTTTATGGTTCAAATTGTGAATTTTAGTGTTGGTAAGGTTGTGGACACTAGTGCACTTGTGTTGTTGTCTCTTTAGGCATGTTCATGTTTGTGTCATGTCTAGTATGGTTTGTAATATTGTCAACACTTGTCCTTGTACCTTAAATCTATTTTCTATTACATGTATTCTCTAGATTCTTTTAGATCACATCTCCTTTCTTAGGGAGGCTTTTGGTCCCACAAAAAAATAACGAGACAACAAGTGTGGAAGGAGTTATTTTACTCTCTTCTTGGAATACCACTTGGCTTGAATTACATTCTAATCTTTTAGCCCAATCTTCCAAGTATTTTGAAATCTATTTCATGTTTTGAATGATTTCTTTTTTCGTGCCACACCCTCATGGAGTATGGTCCTTCCTTCCATAACCAAGTTTCCCAAAGAGGTTAGTTATTGTTCTTCATCTTCATCTTCATCAAGCACAAAAGGCTCAAAAATTGCAAATATTCACAATTTACAATTTAATGTTTCTTTAGGAAAGGAGGAAGATCAAGTTTGAATGCATTTTCACCTATGTCCTTGAAAATTGTCAAAGGTTCCATAACTTAATGGCATATTTGTTATTTGCTTGTCCCTGGTGTTTGTCGTTACTCAAAGGAAGCCAAACTTCGTCTCAAGTTTTTGTTACTGTCTATGTTGACCATGTCTTTCTTTATGCATTTTATTATTCTTTCCAAATGTTTAGTTGGATTTGCTTAATCCTCTCAACAAATTTTGATGCTTTGATAGCTCACTATCTTTCCCTACTTATTCATCTTGCTTGTCAAAGGCTACATCAAGTGAATGGGAAGGCAAATATCCTAAACATGCTTCAAATGGTGACTTTCTTTTGGTAAAAAATGCAATGCTTTCTAAGTTTCTTGTATAGGTGCCAAATGTATGGAAGTGGTTCATTCTATGTATCACTTTTATGCAGTCATTTGTTTGTGGGTGAAAGACATGCTTTTCTTTAACTTTATGTCCATTATACTCCAAAATATAGACTGAAATTACCTACAAGCGTGTATCCTTTTCAAAAATAATGAACTTATGTAGCCCAAAAATGTATCCATACATTGTTAAATGATAATTCAACAGTACCTTTTCTTGTAATAGTCTTTTTACAAGCCATTAGATTATACATTATGCTAAATTTGTTAGCAACCACAAATAAGTGATCATTCTGCTAAATCAGAAATGTATGTTTTGTTGGTGTCAAACAATCTTTTTGCATCTTTCCCTTGGCTTTCTCATCCTCCTAGTTTCCATGATTTGAGTATGTTACAATCTGGTAGGAATAACTCAGCCTTCTAGCTGCCAATGAAATAGGCTGTTGAAGGAATTGTTTCATTTTTAGAGCAATGTTGCATATCTAAGACTCCTTACGGCTCCATAGGCCCTTCTTTTGCCCACATTTCTCGACTCCAAGTCTAAATCCGTGGGAGCTGCTTCCTCACGACTTATTTCTCATATCTATTACATACTATCTTCCCTTGTTCTCAATAGATGTTGTATTCTTCTTCCTGTCGTGGTTGACTTTGGTTGCTATTAGCCATCCCCAACCCAACAATGCCTCACATGCCTTTTTGTGTAGGGAATAACAAGGAAATATAAGAGAAATGATTGGGTTCCACTTCCTATTCATACATCTAGGCCATTAGGATCCCTAGCACTTCGATTCCTTGTTGATTAATTGCCAGTCGAAAGGTTGGTGGCTAGATGGTGGGTTTCTTGAGGCTCTTCCATGTATCTTTGAGAAGTACGTACACTTTTGATATTCCATCAATAATTACATTTGTTAGAGACTTTCCAAGGATTTTCTTGTGTACTACATCAGGTCTTTTCATCATATTAATTGTAAGTGGCATGGGCTCTATTGCTTGGTCACCATGCAATGGGAATTGCAATATTGCATCTTCACCCTTTTCTTGGCTCATTCCTTTTTTGTTGGTTACTCTCTATTGTAGCAGTAGTTGTAGTCCTTAATTGAGGCATGCTTTGCAAAAGATTTACCATCTTGGTGGTTATAGTAGTTTGCAATACTTGCCTTGTGAAATTTCGATTCGATTGGATTCTTGTGGTATTGCTTGCACTCTCGTCAGGGTACCATTGTTCCTTTGCCATAGCTTGCCTCATTTCAGCTTTTGCATCAAATCGTGTTTTTTTCTCCGTATGTGGGTTCGTATATAATGCTTTTTTGGTTTGTGCTCTTGTGACTGCTAGAATTTCATTGTTTTGTTGCTCTATATTTATCATGTTGATAGTCCCTTTTTGTTTTGGGTAGTCAATATCTTCATGGTCTCTTGGTCTGTACCATTTGCACAAGCATTGAACTTTGTTTTGATTACCTTGGTAGGCTTTGGCAAAGTGCCCACACTGATTGCATTGTAGAATAAGATGCTCTTTTAAATCCTATTGTATTTGACCATTGCTTCCATTGTTATTGTTATGGAATCTATCATTAATAGATATTTTGTCTCAATGTCCACTCGGGGATGCATTATTATTTTGTGGTTTTGGTGGTGTCCTTGGAGGAATAGATTCTTTTCTGTGTGAAGAGTACTTGTGTACTATTGGTTTTCAAATTATGTGGTATTCTTTGATTGAGTGGTCTAGAACTTGACAAATCTCACAAAATAAATTCTTTAGATGACTTGTTTTGATATTTACTTCACATTTACATTTTGTGCACTAAGGTTCTTTGCTTTCCTTACTATTCTCTCTTTTTATTGCCTTTAGTTCTTTCATCACTTGGAGCATATCTCTTCGAAGTCCCTGTACCATTCTTGATTCATTCTTGTTGTTATCATACGAGCTCTCATCATGTTTTATTTTTCTTCTGCCACGTGACAACATTTTGTCTTCACTCTCTAAATCTGTGGCTCGATTGTACGCTTCAGTATGAGAGAAAGGTGGTACTACTTTCGTTTTCTTCCTGTAGAGTGGGAAAAATGAATTGCTATGAAAGGTCAGTCCTTCGAGAGCTCAAGTTCTAACCCTCCACTTAGGTAAAGCTGGAGGTAATCGCGACCTTCAAGTTTATCTTTTTATTATTGAAATGTGAGGTTTTTAGCAACTTCAGGGTTTATGCAATTCTTAGGAATTCAGGAACCAGAAGTACAGACCACAAAGGTTTCTTGGACAGCCCAGTTGACTCTCTGTCTAAATGTTTGTGTGGGGCACATATGATAGCACGATGTGTTGGCATCTCTTATGATTAGGGAGTAAGGACTATCACACAAAACACAAACTGACACAATGTCCTTAATTCAAGGGACAATAGACTACAATTGAACAATAAACTATAAATTGAAATGAATTCTATAAGTAAAACTAAGCTATTGAAATGTCAAAAGAAAGGCAAGAGATCACCAAATACAATGTCCTTAATTCAGGGGACAATAGACTACAATTGAACATTTAACTATAAAACTGAAATGAATTATATAAATAAAACTAAGCTATTGAAATGTCAAAAGAAAGGCAAGAGATCACCAAATAAACGCGAAGACTTTTTCTAGATAGCCCCTTCTCCAGCACCTACACACATAAGACCAAAGAGATGCGTTGGGGTAGCTATACATGGGCTTGCCGCAGTCAAACCCCCGCTTTGATGTTTCCACCTCCACAGACATCCAAGACAAAGATATTAATGATAGGCATCAAAGATAAAATAACCAATATGCTCTATTGAAACAATATGCTCAATAAATTTTAGACTTTTACCACTCCTCAAGCAACCAGCAAGTGCAACAAAGAAGTAGCAATGGTCTTTAAAGCCATAGTGATATTCTTCTTGTCATGATAATATTGCTTCAAGATATCATTGTGATGAAGGAATGACTAAGAATGGAGTGTACATAGCTGAAAATGAGTATGAGATTGCAAGAATGTTGTTTAAGAGTGATAGAATGCCAAAAGCTATGTAGAATGAAGTGAATCAATAGAATATAGTTCAAAGTTGTTCTTGGAGGCAAAAGGAAAAAGTTTTGAAGCCAAATTAGCAAAGTCGGATGATCTCGGTCGTGGATGCAAGTTGGCAGAGGTGTTAGATTGTTGAAACATGACAAGTGTAATGTCCAAACTGCTAGCATGGTTGCGGGTTTTCGTGAGACGCTAGCGTGTCGCATGTTTATGTGGGGCGCATTTGTCTAGACAAAAATCGGATCTAACAGTCGAAAATACAAGCATACTTGGGAAAAAGGGTTGTTTCATAATAGGCACTTAGGAAAGAGAGCATAATTGTCTTAATTGTAATTAAAGGGGAGGTGTATGTGATGTGAAATTGCATAGGATGCAATTTATGACAAACCACTTCCTTAGTGAAGGAATTGAGACCTTTGATGAATCATGAACCATCTCTTCTTGAGGTTGTATACTGGTTCCTTTTATAATGTTATGAAGTTTCTTGGAGCCTTTTGTTGTAGGCTTTTATGTTTTGATGCTTGCCTTATTATTTTTTAAAAGTGCTTGTAAACTTTTTGATGTGACCAGTTATGTTGCCAAGAAATGCCCTATGACCCCTCTTGAAATGCTTTTGACGTGGAGCTATGAACCGGTGAGATCACAAACGGGGGACCTCATCTTTGTTGATGTGTGTTTTATGATAGCATTAATAGTAGAATAAAATATTGAGATATCCTATCCTCTATTAATCAAAATCGTGTGTATGCTAAGATTGCGAAAGATTATACAATTGGCTCCAAGGTTCTTTTTTTGTCAATTCTTGACTGTGGATAAGCTCAACGATTGATGTGATCTGTTGGTATCATGAGGGGCCTTACATATTTTCCTCAAGTCGACTTCAAACAATACTGGCTTTGGGAGCTTTCAAATGATATTGCAATGAGAGTACTTTTTTTGGGATTTTTCACGATATACAAAAAATAAATGAGGGGAGGGTTGAGGAATTCTATTCTAATCCTAAGAACTTGAAGATGAATATTGCTATGATGAAATCTACCAAACTTTGCTTCGCCAAATTCAACAATTACGCAAAGCTGGTGCAATCTTCAAGGGTTGTGCAAATAGTTTTCATATCCTAATGAACACCATCAAAACGAACAATGTGCATCAAAGATAGAAGTAAAACATCCACATAATGGCTCAGATCCAACCTTACACTACACTTAGGAATTACTTAAGAACAAAAGGTATGAACAAGACGATTCCACCATAACACTATTATCAATCACATTCATCTAAGTACTTGAAAACAAATCTACTCTAAGTGAGGGAACAAAGAGAACATGCAAGCACCAAGATACACCAAGAAATCACCAAACTTCATTGACAACTTTATTATCTTAGTAGCTCACAAGCAACAATCTCCAAATTTCATTGCTTTACAAATGAGAAGTGACCCCTTTATATAGGTCTCAGATTACAGTGGGTGGCTAGGATTGAAACAAAATAAACGGCCCAGATTTTGCCACCTCAACGTTGATTAGGGTTAGGGAAAGAAGAGAGAATCTACAATCAATGAGTGGGTCCACATGGACCAATAGAAATACACATGTCCAACAAGGTGGGGTAATAAGTGCCCATTATGTAAGTCCACTAAGTAGGAGAGTGGGGTGAAATGAATGCCCACTATGCATTAAATGTCGTCTTCCTTGAATAGATTATTCTTGATTCGCTTCCTTAAATGCAATGAATTTTTATTGGGATACCTTTGATTAGTTGGAGGAGATGACTGAGCACCATGTTAACATGTTGAGTGCCATGTTGGCTCGGGTATTTTCTAACTACATCATTTTGTAACCAAGATCCAATTTTGATTTCCTCATGAAATTATCCTCCTTGATCATTTTCTTCTTTCCATATACCTGCTTGGGAATTTGCCTTCTTGAAATAGATTGGACTCCTTGGATTTCTGAAGGAACTTTAAGATGTTGCATTCTTCCTTCTACACTTGCACTTGAACTTTGATCTTTGAAGTCTTGAACCTTGCATGCCTTGAACTGGATTGTTTGAAATTTGGATGTCTTCAACACTGGAACTGAAATTCTGGGACTTGAATGTCTTCCTTGAACATTGGAACTGGAATTCTTCCTCCTGCAAAATAAAATAATTGACATAAGAATCGTGCAAGGAATATAACACATGAAAACTCTTCCATATTTCTCTCTCTAAAATCCTTTCTCTCTAAAAGAAATCCTCTCTCTCCAAAATTCTCACGCCACTTTCTTGAATTCTTAAAATATTACTTCTTCAAAATTTCTTTGATAACTCTCTGCGAATTCAACCTCTTTCTTCTTAAAAGCTCAGACCTTCTCTCTCCAGAAACTCTCTTCAAAATTCACACCTTCCTCTTGTCATGCTTTAAATTCACTTTGTCACACTTTTCTTTCATTTTCCAAGAATTTCCTTTTTGGCGTTTATCTTCATCAATATTTCTCAACCCATGGGCACACACACTTGAAGATGGAGAAATTTGAGATTTGGAGAGGGAATTTCCATACTTAGCCAAAATTCATCTATTCCTTGCAATTTCTTCCTTGAGCGTACATGAGCTAGGAGGAGGGATTTTCCAACACAGCCATTTTTTCAACTTTCCTTATTCTCTTCAGCTTGGGTGCATATTTAGACATTGAGGAGAAATTTTCCAACACTTAGCCATTTTTTCATCTTTCCTTGTTCTCTTGAGCACATTTTGGCACTTGTGGAGGATTTCTTCAACTCAAGGAAATTCCTTGACTTAGTGGAATTTGCCCTCTTGGGCACATTTGGAGCCTAGTGGAGGAATTTCTTCAACTCAAGGAAATTCCTTGACTTAGTGGAATTTCGTTTTCTTTCCTTTTTTGAATGTTTTTCAAAGATGTTCTTCAAACTAAACCATTTTTCTGATGTTTATCATGCCTTTCCACTTTTGGATATTTCAAGGATGTTTCCAGACTTAACAGTTTTCTGATTAACTGCCTTGCTTGCTCATTCTTCCAGATGTAGAACTGGATACACTTTTGTCTCTTTATCAGGCGAAGCTCACCTATTGCCAAAATAAACTTTCTAAAAATAGTAAGTTGTTCCAAAGTCAAAATAAGGCCAATCTAGGATGTAGTGAAATTTACTAAAAATAGAAACTTCCAAAAATAATTTCATCAAAACACTCAAATTTTCATTAGCATGCCTTTTTGAAAAAAAATTCCTTTCCGTACCTGGCCAAAATATTTATTTTTCATGCCATTTGAATGCGTGGGCGCACTTTTGGGGTGGAGGAGGATTGTTTCATCTCACAGATTCCTTGACTTAGTGCAATTTGTACTTTGAGCGCAATTCCACGCTACCCTTGTATTTGCGCTCATGGGCGCTAAAGACACCTTGTGAAGGAATTTGCAACTTGTGGAAAAATCCTTCCCCATAGTGAATTGGCGCTCATGGGCACATCTGAGGTTGAGTAGTGGATTTTTCACTTTGGGCGGAATTCCTTGGCTCTAGTGGACTTGTGCTCTTGGGCGCATTTTAGACCAAGTGAAGGATTTCATGTGTTGGGCGCCAATTCCTGAGTGTGGAGGATTTCTTCTTTTGGGCGCAAATCCATCCTTGTGGTGGCTTTTGTTCATGACTTAGTCATTTTTTCAACTTTCCTTGCATATAAAATATTTCATTTAAGTATAAGTCACATTAAATATAAATATTGTCAGGATGTTTGAGAGTGGTTTCAGATCTCCAGGAGTTATAATGAAGATTCTAGATTTTAGAAGACCCCAAAAATTTTCAGACTCGACCAAATTTTAGCAATCAACACACTTCCATCAATGTTCTTTTCCACAACTTTTTTTTCAAGATTTCTAATAAATTTGATATTGGAACAAGGATTTTCCAAGAATTTTCACATCTTTTCATTTGATTTCTATCTTTCCCATTTGGGGACACATTAGGCATGTAGACAAAATTCTTCCATACTTGGCCAATTTCCTCATTTGTTTCACCTTCTTGGACCAACACCTGACCATTCTTTGTGATTTTCCATTTTGGGCGCTGATGGGATGGGATCAAGGAATTTTCCTATACTTGGGGAATTTTCACACCCTATCCTCTTTGGGTGCCTTTTCATGTCTTTTCATGCCTTTTTAGAAATGTTTCCATACTTGACCATTTTCACGCTTTTTTAGGTTTTTCCACTTTCATGTGCTTTTTAGGAATGTTTTTTAGACTTGACCATTTTCATTATGCCTTTCCATTTTTGAACGTTCTTAGACTTGGTGCATTTTCGCTCATTCTTCTGGAGATGGATGCTTTTTTGATTGTCATGTTGGATCTGGAACTGGATGCCTTTTCTGATTTTTCCTCTTTTAGGTGTTTTTTCAGTGCTTTTTCACTTTTCCTCAAGAGTTGCCTTTTCATGAGATGCTTTTTTAGACTTAGTAAATTTTCGACCAACTGCCAGACTTGTTCAACTATCTGGATATAGAACTGGATACCCTTTTTCCTCTTCCTCAACTAGTGCTCATCTAACCTACCAAAAATAGACTTACTATAAATAGTAAGTTTGTTTAAATGCAAAATTAGGGAAAATAGGAACACAATGAAACTTACTAAAAATATACCTACTAAAAATAGGAAGTACTTCCAAACTCAAAATAAGGCCATTCTGGGATGCAATGAAACTAAAAATAGAAATTTCCAAAAATAGCAAGTATGTCAAAACGTTCAAAATTTCACTAGCATTCTTTCTGAAAGATCAATTCTCATTCACACTTGACCTAATTCATTGACAAACGCATAGTTTCCATTCTAGGAGCTAGGTGGACAACACTTTTCTTTTAGACTTAGCCAATTTCACCAATTATCATTTGAAACACAGGGAACCTTAGGGGACTGAGCCAAAAACTACCAAGAATGAAAGTCAAAAAGACAAGGCGTATAGCGAAAAGAGGGGGTCCCCATTTGCAATGGGGGGATGTGTGAAAAGGTCACAACAATCCCCAATCATCAAAGTTGAGGCTCAAACCCATGAGCACATTAGATCAACGAAGGCACAACTCTACATCACAATAGCCCAAACAAGGGTTTGAACCTTGGTGGGCACAACAACAACACCGCCACTTAACCAACACACTATGGGAGAACCCCCATGCTTGCCTTGTTATTTTTTATAGATCTCAACTATGATTTCATTGTCATCTCGTGATAATTTGAACTCTTCTTCGAAAGATTTCTTTAGTCTTTCCCAAGTAGTTTTGGAAGTTGGGTTGACTTCTGTGAACCAATGAATAGCTATACCTGTTAAGGTTGTTGGGAAGGATTGTAGACAATGGGATCTATCATCCTGGCCATTTGTTGTCCAGATTGTTTCACATCTTTTGCAATGTCTTGTGAGGTCCTTTGACCCATTGCTTGTGAATTTAGGCAACTTTTGCCTTTTGATATGGAACTTGATGGGGAATGACCATCTTGTTTTGGTGCAACATCAATGCCTAGAATTGATTTATTGAGGGGTTCTGATTCAGACACTTCAGTGCTTATGTGGGAATTCAGACACTCTTGTTTATGTGGGAATACTCAACTCATCTTTCCTTAGTGTTATGCACAAAGGTGCCTTCAATTTCTTTCTTATGTGCCTTTGGTCTAGGAGTGGTTCTCATCCATCGACCACCTCATCTTCGATCGTTAGCCTTTCAAGCCTCAAATATTATTCTCATTGGTTTTAGATAATAAGTTTTT
Organism: Thuja plicata; assembly: GCA_018584345.1. Lineage (NCBI taxonomy): Eukaryota > Viridiplantae > Streptophyta > Pinopsida > Cupressales > Cupressaceae > Thuja > Thuja plicata. Next base: position 3,102,443 of record MU223638.1, read on the forward strand.
ATTGTGAATTTAGGTAATTTTTCCTTTCAATATTGGGACTTGATGGGGGCTTGTTTCGGTGCAACGTCAATGCCCATAATTGATTTATCAAGGGGTTTTGATTTAGACATTTGGTGACTTAATTGCACTCTTGGCTATGTGGGATTACTCAACTCATCTTTCCTTAGTGTTCCACAAAAAGCTGCCTTCAATTTCTTTATTATATGCCTCTGGCCTTGGAGTTTTAGGTTCCCATCCATCAATCTCCTTGTCTTCGAGTAATAGGCTTTCAATGGCTCAAACATTATTCTCGTGGTTTTAGATTATGAGTTTTTATTGTAAATTTAGGCAAATCATACCTTTTGATATTGGTACTTTGTAATGTACCCACCACAAAATACTATCCAACTAGTATTTGTACTCACAGATATATACAAGCAGTAGACAGAGAACAACAAAATTCAATAATTAAGATGAAACCAGCACAGTCCAGTTGTCTTATTTATGATATCATCTGCGTTGTGATTCATAGATGAATCGATTGGAATCAAACACTATTGGAGAAGGAAACTTGTCGAATAACATAATTGATGTGTTTTAGCAGCGAAGACTCAATTACTTCTGTGATCGGCTGTCGAATGTTTGCACCTGTGAATATAGCCAACTCACAAGAGGCTAGGAATTATCTTCCAAACCAAGGTCTTGGCTTGTCGAAACTGGAATTTCTGCATTTATGAATGATGACGGGCTACAATGATGAACCCAATCTCTCTGCAATGACCACAGGGATATTACAATAAGGATCTGCTCTTGGTATAAGGCAATGTAATGAGTAATGATTCCAAGTTGTGTGTATTATAACGATCTTATATTATAACCCTGCTGGATGTCGTGTGTACACATATATTTGATTTCCGCCTCTGCTTTGTGATCTGCTCTTGGTATAAGGCAATGTAATGAGTAATGATTCCAAGTTGTGTGTATTATAACGATCTTATATTATAACCCTGCTGGATGTCGTGTGTACACATATATTTGATTTCCGCCTCTGCTTTGTGACTAACCGACTCCAAGTAGCAGGGCATGGGATTCAGCTTCTGATTTGCGGGACATTCATCCACAAAGAGTTTGGGTTCTTGACAATGTTCTATATAGAGGCTTCTCTGATAACAACAATATAATCTGCTCTTGAATTTGATGCAGGTATTATTCCCTCAAACGTCAAGTTATAATGGCAACTTTGCTATAGAATGGTGCGAGATTACATCAATTCGACCCCCCTATTATATATATCCTCCAGAGTACCTGATAAGCACGGATGTCTTCAAATATAAATCTTTGATAGATCTGTATGCTCTTCTCTCGCAATCATCAATAACTGAATCTGTTCCTTGTGTATGAAGCTGCATCCGGAAGCTGGCTTACAAATACACCACAAGCCAACACAACCTGAGAAGATGTAGCCTGGCTGGAATACTTCCAATTTCTGCCACGTATTGGTTGACTTCAAAACTCGGATCGATGGCTGAGGGAAATGATTTCAGACGTATAAAGATTGCTGACTGTACCAAATGTTATTTGTTGTCTCCATCCCAAGATTATCGTCTGAGTATCTGTCGTCTTTTTCCTACCCTTGGTTGCAGACTATTATATTGTTCGCTGGTTATTGTGATGATTCCTCAATCACTTCTTTATGTGCCCCTTTTATACCTGCATGGAGGGAAGGGCGACCTATCCTTAATGGTCGGGATTCCCATATTCAGTGAGTCACAACTTATTAGTCGTGAATGTGTTTTGTATATAATATTTACTATATTAATATATATTATAATATACTTAGTATGTTATTATAATATTTAGTATTTTTATTATATTTAGCATTTGATATTTAGATATGTTACAATATATATGTTTTTATTAATATATTATATTATATTTTTTTTGGATAGGTAATGGGCCAAAGCCTAGATTAATTATTATTATTATTATTTGTTGAGATTAATTATTATTATGTGTTAAGTTCGAGTAGACTTGAACCCAAGACCTCCCAGATGAGAGGTTCACAACTTACCGTTGTGTTGTAGGCTCTTGCCTAATATATTATATTATATTATTATATCAACTATATATTATATTAATTATATTAATCATATCTTATATTATTTAATTATGTCATTATTATATTAATAATAAATTTATTATCATTGATTCATTTATTTACATTTGAATTATTATTATTTATATTGTGATTATGTTATATTTATATTTAATATTATCAGCTATTTATTAAATCTTTCTTCGGAGGGGGGACATCACATACTTGATGGAGGGATGATCATCTTGTTTTGGTGTAATGTCAATGCCTAGAAATGATTTATCAAAGGGTTTTGATTCAGACACTTCTGTGCTTCACTTGCACTCTTGGCTACGTGGGAGTACTCATCTCATCTTTCTTTTGTGTTCTACACAAAGGTGCCTTCAGTTTCTTTCTTTTATGCCTTTGGCCTAGGAGTGGCCTAGGAGTTTTAGGTTCTCATCTATCAACCACCTCGTGTTTGACAATATAGCTTTTCAATGCCTCAAATGTCATTATCTTTGGTTTTAGTCTTTTAGATAATGAGTTTTTAGGCTCTTTTCTGCATTCTCCTTTATTTCTTGGTTTTTCTACTTTATAAGAAAGATCAGTCCACAATTTGTCCAGTAATGGTAAATGTCTTGCTATCTCTTCCCACTCTGCACTTGTATTATGTCTTGTAATGGAACTGTTTTTATTTCCTTGACTGAGTCCTTGAATTCAGCGTGCATTACAAATTCAGCTTATATTCTGACCTTAATTGTGTTCTTGAGATGGGCTTGTTCGACTTGGGGATTTGTGTAGTTGTATTTTCCTCAAGTATTTCGTCTTCTCTTTCGTTCTCTTTGATTTATGATCCGCAGGGACTGCCTTATCTCTTGTTATATTCTCTGATTGTTTTCTGATATCTTCTGATTCTTGTTGGGTGTAAGGGCATTGATTTCGCGAGATTCGACGTTGCTTGTATTTCTCTCTTCTTTCTCTTGTCAGCTTTTGTTTTTGCATCACTACCTTATCTGTTGTCTTTGTACTTCATGGTTGTGTTCATCACAAAGGTGTTAAAATATTTTTAGATTTCTTGTAAAGAGTCTTGGCATATGATCAAGGAGTGTGTCCATTTCCTTGCTTACTCTTAGATTATTGCAATCGACCTCTTGTAGGATTTGCCTCTGCATGGCTTACTCTTGTATGTGCTCTTTTACAAATATACCCCACTAGTTTACTAGGTCCTGGGTGAGTTTATTCTCTCTTTCTTGGATAGATCCCAAAGTTTTGTCAATTGGTTGTCCCATTATCTCATCATTTTAACTCGAACTTTTGAAAGACAATTACATCAAATGTTTACTTGTTCTACGGATGTACAATTAATAAAGTAAACAAAATTATACAGGTATGATTGGATTACATAAGAACATAAGGGAATGACATGCTAATTGAGAAAATATAACAGAAGCCTTTTATTTATCAATGCTTTTTGTACAAAAAATGGGATAAAAAACTCTTCTTACAATGTGGTCCCTTGTCCCAACTGTCCAAAACTAATTTAATCAACTGATGTTGTCGATTATACAATATAACTAATGCAAACTAATATATTTCTAAGCTATCAAATCTGGTAAGGATGGGTTGTAGAGTCTTGTCAATTGTTGTGTACTTGCAATCAGCATGAAAATATGTTAGTCAACAGCAATGAATGGTAGATAACTCTAAAATCTGCAAGATCTTCTCCAACAATAATTTGCTTGCAAATCTAATTGATAATATTCTGAAATTGTATACAAATCCCTAAATTAGCTGAACATGCAAACACTAGGTGGAATTTGGCAATGCCAAAAATGAGGCTTTTTGTCAAGAGCTAAGAATGTTTTTATTCTCCTAGATCTTTGAAAACTTCCAAGAGTTTTCATCCTTGGATGCCAATTTTCAAACGTGAAAGCTTACAATGAAAACACTAAAATTAAATTGCTATGCCAAAATGAAGCCAAGTGCCCCCATATATAAACATTTTTGATTTGGGCCCTTAATTAAATTTCCCCCAATTAGTATTTAAAGATAATTTTAATTTTTTTTTCAGCATTACAAATATTTTTTATTTTCATATGTTTAAAACATTTTTATTTTAATAAATCTAATTTAAGTTATCCCTTATTAAAAATTACTGGGCCCAATTAAAAATAACATTAAGGCTTATTTCCCATGCTTTGCCCTTTAGCCTATCGGAAATGGGAATAGGCTAGAGGTCTTCCCTGTGGCACTATTCTTGAAAAGGGGACATGATATTGCAGTAGTCATCAAAATCTTTGAAACAAAACTCACCACCATTATCCGTTCATAAAACCTTTATTCGTATTCGTCTATTTCTCAACAAATGCTTTGAACTTTTTAAATGTAGAAAATACAAGAAGCTTATGTTTTAGAAAGTAAACCCAAGTATATTTAAAAAAATCATTGATAAATGAAACATCACAGAAAGGCTATCCAATGAGGCACATCCATAGAACCAAATACAACACTGTGAATAACCTCCAAACTTTGTTTAGCTTTAGTACTTCCCGATTTAATTTTTTAAACGAAACTCTTTATTGTTTGCCATACACTCTTCACAGAAATTAAAATTGACAACTTAATCAGATAAACCGTCAACCATCTTATTTATGAGAGTTTTGAGACCCTTCTCACCTATGTGACTCATATTGTGGTGACACAGTTTACAAGATATAGAGTTATTGCTTACATAAATAGAGTTTTAGAGAGGAGATGCTTCTATCTTAAACAGGATGCCACACCAAGTGCCTCTAGCCACCACCAAGTTCTCTCTGCTCAACCTTCAACCACTCTTCTAAAAAGTAACATGCACCTCTGAATCATTCATTTATATACAAAAACTATTTTTTTAGCTAAATTAGGATATGTAATACATCCTTGAACGTTTCCACCTATCCATTATTGGAAATTGATTTTACCTCCTCTCGACTCAGAATATTTTGTGTTGTCCTCGAGGAAAAATCCCCCATTGTCATAAGCTATATATGCTGAAGACTCTTTGCGAGGAGTCATAGGGTAGGATACACCTGAATCTATCAACCAAGAGTCATTAAATTTCATGCCAACAGAGATCATAAAAGCATCAGTAGCTTCATAATCAAAAGATTTTTTTGTAGAGGAATCAAAATTACTTTATTTTATATTCCTACATTTCCTTTTGAGATGCCCTTTGTTGCCATAGTTCCAACACCTTAAATTATTTCTACCAAGTGTCTTGGACCTTCCCTTGAACTTAGATCTATCCTTAGACTTGGACTTATTACTTTTCTTTTTGTCCTTACCTCTCTCTTTAGATACCCCTCAGCATCTGTAAAACCTTCCAAAGTCTTTCTCCTCATTTCCTCTGTGAACAAGGTGGCAATGAGGGCATTCGACTTTGGATCATCTATAAAAAACCATCAATTGCAAAGATCAAATTAGCCCAAGATTCAACTAATGCACATATGATAAAATGCACCTATCCTCTTCTTCTATCTTCACATCATGATCATTTGACTATAATTGGCCGAAGATTTGCTTAAAAGCATTTGAATGTTTTGCAACTGGGTCCTCATCCTTTATCTTGAGAGTACAATTTCATTTTCATAAACAACTGATCAATGAGACTCCCAGTTTGGTTAATCTTTCCTTTTCTATTCTGCACCTTATATGTATTAGTCTCCCTACAAACATTCAATTAAATAGAATCAGATAACTACAAACATATAGTGCTACATGCTTTTTGATTTACTTTTACCCATTCTTCATTTGATAGATTGTCTGGTTTCTTCTCATTTTTAATGGCAATCCGTTGATCCTTTGTTTCCAAGAGATCCTCCATCTTTAGCTTCCAAAGCTTAAAACTTGTACCATTGAACTTTTTGATCTCCAACTGAGATGAGTTTTGCCATGATCTCTATCACTTAGAACTTGAAACAATAAGTAAACATAACACACTTAGATTGCAGCATAAAACCTAATCACACACTCGAGGAAAGGTGTTACCGTCTATAATCAAGTCAACTGTGGCTCTAATACCAAATGTACAAAAGAAGATATAACTAAATGATGAAAGTAATTTGATAACTTAATGCATCCAAGTTTATTAATCATGATAAGTCAAATGGAAGTGGAAATAGCCACAAAGAGAATGCAAACCATAACACAAGATATATGTGGAGAAGCCTGAGCAGAAAAAAACCCTACACCCAGAGAGACCCTAGCTGTATTAATTCTTTGACAGTGAGTTACATCAATACACTTAATCCCTTTGAATTCCTGCAGCACTTAATTATACACCAACTTGAAAAACAACCTATTAAAGCTACTAGTCCAAGCACCAATTTGTAGAAAAATAAAAAGGTGAAACCATGAAATGGTGGTTTTGGAAACATTTACAAGCCCCAAGTAGGTATGATGCCCAAATTGGTTGGATTCAAATCTCAACCCCTCCTTGCTCTGAGATGCTCCCAGCTATTATTGGCATATTTTGTACATGTTGCTTTAGTGTCATAACTAAGAATATTCGAATACCCAGACTTGGGCATCCAATTTTTCCCCATTCTCCTATCATTAGATGTTTCATGAAGAGTATTCAACTCTATCATAAGGCTGGTCAAGATTTCAATGTAATGCCCCTCTTACATGCTCTTACACTTTGTAGGATCTGGAAGATTAGTCAAGTTGCTCTTACCTACTTAATCTCCCAAGATGTCGACACATGTCCAAACAAGTAAAGACAAAAAGTGGGATGCCAACCTCCTCATGTGAGGACAAAATCCTCTAAAAGATGAAATCTGCCTCTCTAAATGGGATGCTAACTTTCCCAAGTGGAGACAAAATGCACAAAAGATGAAATAACAGTACATACAAAAGATTATGACATGAACATTAGGATTGCAAGGTTTAGACTCCTTATCCCAACAAAAGTTCCACAGCTATATGCTGATTTTTCAATTATAGCGAACTTTTCAAACTAGGCCCTTTTACCATTTTAAAACAAGCTGGAATGGATAACACCAACCATGGTCTAAAACTCTTTACTTTTCTGTCAGTTCTCACTCTATAAAACTTGTTTGATCAAACAACAATATTAAATAGGATTAAAATTTATAAAATATCTTGCAATTCACACATGACTATTATTATGATGATAACAAAATTTGCATATTTTAAATTCTATTTTTTTGTGATGATAATTATAACTTGTATATTCATTTCGCTAAATAGGCAGGGAAAATTATGGCGAACCAGTTGATTTATTCTTTGAGCTGTCTTCTTGTTAAATGGTTTGTCATTTCATTCATTTGGTGACTTCAATAATTTAATGTTGATAAACATTCTTTATGAGGTCTTAAGAAAGCATCACTTTGGCCCCTATTTGGTAAGGGGGGAGATGTTTCATGTTGTTGGAGATAGTTTATGTCATGCATTCCTGTAATGCAATGGTTGCATTGATAAAATTCCCTTTCAGGTTCTTCTCTATGGCGGGCAAGTTATATCATGGAAGAATGAACATGGAGAGGAACTGCTGTTTTTAAGTAACAAGGTATAGATCTACATTCTGCATGACACTTTTGTAAATGCATGCATGTACTGCTCTTATATAATAATTTACTTTGTTAAAGAAATGCTTATTATATTATTCCAAAGAGGTTTACGTCAGTTGAGTGTGATTCAGAGGATAATATCTTCTCACATAGGCAAGGAAAGAAAGCATCTAGATTCTGTGTGACAAAATTATATCCTTTCATAATCATGCAAGTTTCGCTTTCACAATCAAAGTCAAATCTTGTCTAAAAAGTTGCAACTTCCCCATTAAGTGTGTAGGCAACTCCCACATAAATAACTTTGCATCATGCCCTCCAAAGGAACTCCATGGCTGCAGACCAAATTGTATGCCCTCCATGTCCTTCCAAGAATCCCCTAATAGCAGCCGACACTAAGAGTGGCAATAAAGAGGAAACTGAGGTTTACTTGAAACTAACCCCAAAACCCTAAGTTGCTGAATGCTTGCTGAATATATGTTAATGACACAATGCAAAAACCATCCCTAGTTTTGAACTCACTTAACTGCACTTTGTCAAGTAAGCCTTGATGCAACTCAGTCATCATGTCATCTTGTATGTGTAGGATTTTCGCTCCCCTTTCCAAATGACTTGAGAATGCTGTTGCCATCTAACTTTAGGGTGGTCGACTCACCATTGCTTGTTCAATTTGCGGACAATAGCATCAGATCATCTCAAGTTCTCTCCACAACTACCATATTTATCCTAGAACAGGAAATATTCAGTTGGATACCTAGAAGAGAAAACAAATATACAATTGCCTTGCCATAGTTTGTCTTATGGCTTGTGCTTTGTTTGAACTTATGGTTCTTTTAAATAGTTAATCACAATTGTGTTGCTGCTTTCCTTAGTGGTTGGTTAATCAATCATAAGTTGTTATAATGGTTGTGAATAGATACCGTGATCAAATATTATGGATCTCCTTTTGTTTTAACTTTGCCTAAATGACTAAGTTTGTGCTTGCAAACAAATATTCTTGTGCTTATATAAACGGATGCTTTTTTGTAACTGTTCCCTTGAAGTAAGGAAAAACAGAATTTTTATATTGAGACCATGCATTTTTCAATAGGTTGGGCCTTCTCAAGAAACATTGGTTAATTGACTGTCACTATAAACTTTGAGTCATACTTCGTGTTCTTGTTTGGGCTCTTCTGTCTCTTCTCTATTTGTGTTTCTGGAATGGAGAAGTTTGGAAGATACTAGAGTGCCCTGGATGCCTAAGTTGTATGGATTATAGTTAGACAAGATAACTCAAGTATTCCTGATGTGGTTTCTTGTTAGAGCAAGGATAGAATGCTAAGGACCTTTTCCAAAATCATGGTAAATTCCAGTTTGGAAAGCCCATTGTTGATAAGTTATACTTGCGACTCGTCTTCACTAGCTCTGAGAGTTCAATGCAGAAGCATTCACTAGAGCCTATCAGAATATGGAAGATAAAAACAAGGAAGGGCATTGTATGATATTTAACAGATCTAAATAGTGAAATGGGATATTAAGCGAAAAAAAATGTAAAAGATATGGGTGAAGAAAGTCAGTTTGGTTGAAATTCTTGCCGTTTCTGTTGATGTTTTTGGCCTGTAATTAGGGTATTAGGAAGTAACAGAGGAACTTCAAACTTCAGTGTGGACAGGAATGAGAAAGAACTTGAGAAGGAACCTAAGCTTCTCTCTAGTGTGCACTAGAAACTCATATGTAGTTGATGTCCCTTGAATCACTTGCAATTCATGAAAAGTAAGAAGAAATATCAGTGAAAGAAGAATATGGGGATGAGTAATAAGATTGGGTGAAGAGCAAAGATCTCCGTAAGGATCTCCAAAGAGATCAGAAGTATTCAATGCACCTTTGGAGTGCCAAAGCTAGATAGATAATATGTTGAGAACACTTCCAATTTTGTTTCATCAACATCAATGAGAACCAAAATGGAATTCTTCTTGTTAACCAATTTGATTATTGCTTGCCCAAAATTGGTTTTCATGAGGTAGATACCCAACATTAGTAGGATTTAAATAATTTTAATAGTAACGTAGTAGGAAAAAAATGATTTTTAGATAACTGTGATATTTAATAAAACAACAGTAACAAATAGGGTAAAAGAGAGATGCAAAGCAATAAAGAAAGTTCACTGAACGACAATGTAGAAATGAGTGCAAGAGATTTGAATACCAATGCCACTTTGAGATGGCGATCTCTAAATAAAATTATTTTATAGCAATTCCAAATTATGCTTTTTAAGCTTACTGTTAAAATTTATACCCCTATTTAGCTCAGGTTAATCTGTGAATCCTCATCTAGGCCAACCATATACGATAGAAAAGATTATAAGTAGAAGAAGGGAAACTACTAGAAGACTATTCTAGAGTTATTCACAAGATATACTGGCCACTCCATAACCCAAACACAATAATAAAGATGATAACAAGAGGTGTTAACAAGCCTTTGCCTTAAACATTCTTTGTTCTCAAAGCTTGAGATGTGTGGGTTTCAATGCATGAAGTCTCATCTTCCTAGTTAGCATCTGTTGGATGTATACTCATCCATTTAGCAAGGAATGTTGCAACCTTTGTTGTGTGGTAATCGAGCCCAATAAAAAGCTATCACGTTTGGCTCCAAGATGAACTTCACTAAGAAATATTTTGCTAATAATACTCGTAAGGTAGGATACGAGATACATTGTTTAACCTTGGGAAGGGACAATTGCAATTCATTAGCTACCTTGCCAATTTAGGAAAGGAGTTTTCAGGACCATAAGATAGGGAAACGACTTACATATTTCTGTTGCTTGAAGGATAATTCATAATTGCTTACTTACATATTTCTGTTGCTTGAAGGATAATTGCTTACAAGTTTGGTGACCCATGTTGATCCTAGGAGTGATAGGGAGGGAAACTTATTTACCAAATATTAGATGCATCTTTCCAATAAACTTACAGTTATTATTCAACTAACAATCAATGTGTAAATAAAGTCAAAAGAACCATTTTAGATGAAGAGGAAACAAGAGACAAAACAACTAACGTATTTGCGAACAGGTATAATACATACGATTACATTGCTATCAATGAGTGATGCTGTGTATTCATGTGTCTCTATTCGATAAATAAATATATGACACATGGATGCAAATACAAGGTTGTGAAGGAGTATATGGCCAATCCTAGCATAGGAATAACACATAGTGTTAATAAATATCCAATTGGGTGTCTTCTTGTTAAAAATTTTGCGTATTCAAATCAAGTCTTTGAGAAGAATTGCAAGATAACTCATATTCCTGTATCATTTTTTGGATTCATCAATTCAGTTCTCCAAATCAGATTGTTTATCTATAGCGTGGTGTTGATTGGCAATGTGAAGGTTGCTTCTTCAACAGTTTCTGAGGGTGTGTGACCGTTTCAAACTTTGACATCTCTGTAAAGTCTTATTGTGCATGTGGGACTTCAGCTAAGGTGCTGATATGCGTTATCCAATCAGGTAACAATGGATTACAGAGTTAAGTTTCATTTGCTATTTACAAGAAGAGTCACCTTAATTGCAAGGAGATGACGAGGTATTGTGAACCATGTAGTTAGCTCTTGGTGAGTTGCAGTCTGTCATGAATGTGCTCCAATATTTAAGATTAGTAGTCCTATTTGTGTGGATTATAGTCATTAGAACTGGAGTTAGTGAAGTGTGAATTACTTATCTGTATCTTCATAGTGGCTTACATTAACAACTCAAGGTTGTTACATTCAAACATGTTGGATATTGAATGACAGAGGAATTGGGTAAATGTAGCATATAGCACTTCAATAACACAACAGAACTTTGGGTCCAACACAGGTATGGTGAAGTGTTGAGGATGAATGTGTTTTCGCTTGCTAGTCACAATAGGGTGCCTGGACCATAGTAGTATACCATTGACATGACAAACCGAACTGTAAATGGAATTCAATTTAATCATTTTAAAAATGGGGAAAAACAATAGAAATGTTAAAATACTCATACAAATTCTGAATAAATTATAAAACTGCTATTGTTATTCCATGCCAAATAGAATTTATAGAGAAACAAATCTCAAACACAATACATTAGTAGAGATTCAATGTTTCTAGTTACTCTCAAATTCTTAATTAAGAATGGTCTAGACTCTATACACATTTCAACTAAGATTTTAAAGTACAAAAAATCTGCTTTATACATCTGGTACATCCCAAATATGTTTTGTTTTTTAAAACTAGAGCAGGAGACTGGGAGTGGCAGATTGAAGCATAAATAATATTTTTGAACTCAGTGCATGTCACTATAACCCAGTTCAGGTGACTACAGTGCTAATCCTATTATTTGCTCACATTGGTGGTTTACTGTGTCAGTATGAACAAATTTAGACAAGACATTAGGGGGATTGATAGTTGTTCTGGTATCATCCCTGTATGCAAGCTTCTCTAAGGGAACATCATAGCCAAATGGAGGATCAAGGTCTCCATACAACTGCGTAAGCATGGTCATAGCAGTGAATGCCTGGGCATTCAGTGTCCCCTATTTGACAAAAACGTCCTTAGCAACAATAATGCACGTTAATCTGCAGACCATGTCATTGTTTCACCATGCACCTTTTTGTGTAGAATTACTTAGCTCAAGAATGAGTCCAAGAAAGTGGGGCAATAGATCTTGCTGAAGGCAGTGATTCTCTATCCCTTATTTCAAGGACAAATAATTCTCTTGACCAAGCATGATAGTAGAAGAGTGCACATAGATACTTGAAAACATGATTGTAACCTGCTAGAATGGCGCTTTATGTTAGTTCATTGAGAGTACTATATCACTATTAATGATTTGAATAACCCCTCAAAGACAAGTAGAAGTGTGACACTTTATAATTAGTGCATTTACATGCTTATTTAGAGTTTCACAGAAGTTTACAATTGCCAAGAAGAAGCAAAATGGTGAAAGGACAGTCTCAACACGAAATCAAAACAAATAAGGTGTACCATTGCATACCAGATGAAAAGTCATGCACTAGAAAAAAAGATGCCTGAAAAAAGGCAATATAAATTTTTTATCTGAATGGTAATGGGCTCACAAAGTTCCAAAAAGTAAGGTTTAGACAACAAATTTTTTGAAACTACAATTTTTTAAAATGGGACATAAATTGTAGAATAAAAATTACCATTATGCTGTTTGTTTTTGGATTTGATTCTGTAAGTTTTTTGAGCATTGCATAACTCAGGGTCAATTGTTTGGACCTCAATTGGACACAAGGTGAGCAAGTTATAGTCTCTTGAAGTTGGTCCTCAAATTTGAAAATGACAATAGAGAGGGGTAGGTCTTCCTCCCAATAGGCATGCTAATGTCAACAGACTGTCATGTTGACATCAGCATGCTAATTGTGCAGTATGGTAGCTACAAGATTGCAATTTACATGTATCAGTTGGTTGGTTGTGCTTCATACATGGACATGTGGTGTGGTAGTTCTAAAAGTGCTACATGTTGATTGCATGGGTGGAGGGTACTTTCATATGCCATTGATTGGGCATTGCAATGTATTTATGGTAGAACCTAAACTAATGGGTACTAATCCCCTCACATATAAAGCAATAATGATAGGGGAATCTTGTAGATCTCGTTCGAGATTCCTAGATAGTGAGCTATAGTGAGCACAAGAAGTAAGCGATGGTGGTGGTAGTTTTCAAATGATTGATATGAAATTATTTCAGCAGTGCAAATATCACTCTTTATCCATGTTAAGTGGCAAAAGCAGAATGAAGTAATTCTTCAAAATTGTATGATGCATGAAATTGAATATTTACATCTGCTAGGCTTGAATTAATTACACCTTCACAGCAGAACTAACTCTATTTAACAGCTTATCTCTGTTTGAAGAAACAAAAAGAAAGTTGCCTAGGTTATCCATCAGAAATCCCTGCAGGGTGGTTATTTAAGTTTGAGCTATCCCCTGATTTGTGAATGAGGTGGATGATAAATTGTTTCCAAGAAGGTGAAATCCCCAAGCAAACAATCTCATTAGGCAGCTAGTTGATTGGATATGCTCACCTTGATTGTTTCAAATAAATTATTCTTTGTAGTCATTTTTCACAATATTTGAAGAAGGTAAATTTTATGCTTTATATGTTTCTATGGTGGTGGTTATGTATATAATATTATTGTTGTTGCTGCTGCTGATGCTGCTGCCAACCCTCTCAATGAACCACATAATTTTTTTGGCATCGATTCACTTTCTATTATCTATAGTTATACAATTCTGAAGGATTTTATGCTAGTACCTGATATTTATGTTAACAAAAGTTATGATTGTAAGATATAAAGAGGCCAATTTTATTAAGTCTTCTGTAAGTGAACCCTGTGTTTTTGGGTTGCAGGCACTTTTCAAGCCACCAAAAGCAATAAGAGGAGGTATACCTATTTGCTTTCCTCAGGTGAGCTCAATCAACATATCCAGTTGTTCAATTGGTTGTTTTGAAGGGTATAAGCTGGATTTGAGAGAATTTTGGCATAAAGATTTGAAATGTATTTTGTAGTTTGGTGGTTTTGGGTCATTGGAGCAGCATGGCTTTGCAAGGAATAGGACATGGGCTATTGATAATAGTCCTTCGCCACTGGCACTTGCAAATAACAAATCAACTGTCGACCTCATTTTAAAGCCCACAGATGAAGATCTGAAGATATGGCCCCGCAGGTAGGCATCTTAACATCAGATGCAGGGATCTGTGTTTGATCCATTTTGATTGCACATGGAACTGCATGTTGTTTGTAACTTTATATTATGCCATAGTGATTTTTGTTAGCTTGTTTTTGCTTCTCATATTTATTTTTAATTTTTTCATGCAGAGCTTTATGGTTCAGTTGATATATCATCCAAAATCTAATTCTGGATAACTCAAATAAATTTTTGCAGTTTTGAACTGCGGCTACGGGTGTGCTTAGGCCCTGGAAAGTTGGTGTTAATTCCCCGTGTAAGAAACACTGATACCAGGCCTTTCTCCTTCACATTTGCCTTGCATACTTATTTATCCGTGTCAGACATCAGGTATGGTTTAGATTATAGCCAGTTGAGAATTACTCTTAATAAAAAGATTTTCACAATTTTAAGTATTTAAATTTGTAACCAGGTTTCAGCCAAGAAGCCATTTTCTTGCTAATAGTAATGCATACTGAAGTATCAAGTCTTCTGTTCATAAATGACTGAATTTGCATAGTCAGTGGCCTTCTAAATATTATGTATTGGCAATACATGATTTTAAAAAGCCAGAATTTTATAACTTATGCTTAACCGAGCTGCTCCAATTTACTCATAGAGATGGGATATAGAAATGGTGAAAACTACAATAAAGAATCTCTCTTCCATAGCATTAGCAGTTCGAAGGATTCATAGTTGTTTCATGTGCAGTGAAGTGCGAGTAGAGGGTCTGGAAACTCTTGACTATTTTGACAATTTAAATGAGAAGAAGCGATTTACAGAGCAAGCTGATGCTATCACTTTTGATGATGAGGTATTTTTATTTGCAGTGTTGGCATTTATTTATTTATTTGGCAAACTGGTTTCTTGCACTTCCAATGTTTGGCTGTTGACTCAGGCAAGGATGTAGCATGCACAGTTTCAAAGCATCAGATCTTATTTTGAGTTCATGACTAAACAGGTTGATCGTGTGTATCTGAGCACTCCAACTAAGATTGCCATCATTGATCATGAGAAGAAAAGAACCTATGAATTAAGGAAAGAGGGGTTGCCTGATGCAGGTGGGCATTGCATTACTTTCAAATGAATCTTCTTTAATACTTGGCTTGTCTCATCCAATATTCACTTCTGGGTTGATTTTCTATTATTAGAGCAATGTTGCCAAAGATGAAAGTGGAAGAAAATAAAAATGTATTTTATCCCTAAACAGAGGAACACTGGAAGAAACTGAAAATTCTCAACCCCAGCATAGGTGAAGTGAAGAATCTGAAAGATAAATGACACTCGTCCCTTGTTTATTTTGTTTATTTGGCAAGAAGGATTCAAAACCATGGTCATTATTCCTCTCATGCAACAAAAATAATAGAGAAGGGTAACAATAGACTTTCAGTTTGATAACTTTGATTTTATGTAGTTTTCTGCCTGCTATTTACTTAATGTTCCAACTCTAGGTGAATACCTTAGGAAGGTTTGTCTGCACCAGTTGAATTGTATCTATGCAACAATGTCCAAGTATTATTGCATTCCTAAGTTATTGTAATTTTGTGGTGTGCAGTTGTTTGGAACCCATGGGATAAGAAATCCAAAGCTATACCTGATTTTGGTGATGAAGAATACAAACAGACTGTTTGTATTGAAGCAGCTGCAGTGGAGCATCCTATAGTCTTGAGGCCATGTGAGGAGTGGAGAGGGCGTCAGGAACTCTCCACTGTTTCATCAAGTTACTTTAGTGGACAGTTAGATCCATTACGGGTTCTTCATGGCTGAAATGCTCCTTCTTGTCCCCCTGATGGCTGAAAGTGGTAAGCAAATGACCAAATCTCTTAAAAATGATCTAGCTGGTGAGATGGAGTTGCATGTCAGGGGGTGATACACTAATATATACTTGCTATAGGTGTTTAGAGCTCCATTATAGGATGTAAAATTTTCCAGTGGGGCTATGTTATAGGTTGTAAAAGTGTCTGTGAAATAGTATACATCTGCATAGCATGATGATTACTGATAATGTATGCCTAGTAAATGTACTCTACTTTGCAGTGGACAAATGGTGGAATTGAGCCGCTGCTCAAGTTTCTTTAACTCTAAATGCTAGTTGTCATGTATGCCTAGTGCATTGTGGCTTGGCAGATCATTAGATCAAATACAAATTAGATTTGTCTTGCAAAGCACAGGGTGTGTTTGACAGCATATGAAATGCCAAATTGCCTATCACATGGTTATGTATGTGAGGCAATTAGAATGTAGAAAAACTGAGAATTTCTCCAATATGTATGTCTTTTATAATAATAAATGCACAGCCTTACGATTTAGTAGTACTTATCTTTGGTTGTGTTATTACCTTCGAGTACAATCCTGATACAGGCCTTGAGATGATATGTAGGTTTCATCTGAATATTCATATTTCAATACGTGGATGTTTATTTACGAATGTGGTTGATATGTAGGTTTCATCTGAATGTTTTTATTTTAATATGTAGATGTTTAGAATGTGGTTGATATGTAATGGTTAGGACTCATTTTATGATCATCTTCAAAGTTTAATTTGCATATTAAATTAACTAGTATTTATCTTTGCTTGTGTTAATACCCTGTGAATTATAATCCTGATACAGACCCTCAGATCATATGCAGGTTTCATCTGAATGTTTATATTTCAATATTTGGATGTTTATTTATGAATGCAGTCAATATGGAATGGTGTTAGGGCTCATTTTTATGCCTATTAAGAGCTATCGACTTTTCAGTTCAATCACATTTATTGCTGATTTCTATGGGTTTCCCCTTCTATAAATATTAAATATTGAAGGTATGACAATAGTTTTAGAATTGAATGCCACATCAAGACATCCTTTATTTTTCAGTTAAAATTTGTTACCATCTTCAATAGTGGTTTTTCTGAACAGTTACCAAGTTGGGTTTCAGTGCGACTCTGGACCTAACATTGCATCTTCTTTTATCATAAAAATAAAACTTTGACTACATCTGGGATTTCTGTTGTAGGAAGAAGGGCAAAAAGAATTTCAGACATGATTCCTGTCAAATATAGTAATTCAACTACCAACTAATGGAGTCATCTCGTAGGAAGCCATCTTTTTTCATTGCTTGTGAATACATATGAGGGGAGGATAATATCGGGATATAATTACTCAATGTTACCTGTGTACCACAGGTAGACACATGGGATTTTTCTCTGTTTTTTCAAGTCCTAAGAAATTGTTCAAGACTAGCAAATTAACCTGGAAGGAGAATGGCTATAACATCTATATGTCCATGTAAGGTGATTAATGCAAGTAAGAAATGATTGATTTTTGAAAAAAATTCAATTCAGTGTGATGCAATCTGATGAAAACATCTATACGTACAATTAATCTTTGGTCATAGGTGATTAATGCGTATTCAATGCCATTGTTTTAAAGATTTAATTCAGTGTCATGACTAACACAATTGGATGGAACAATTCCAAGTTCTGTTGAGTGGAACTTGTTAGGTGTCAATAAACTTTTAACATAGTGTCGTTGAAGTTTGGGTCAGATATAAAGACACATTTTTGGTTCAATAGGAGATACATTTTAAATATGCTTTGAGGAGAGATCTTTTGAACTTTTTATCACTGATAGAAATAAATATGTTTTCCTAAGCTTATGCAAACAAATGCCTCTAGGATATCCAATCAGTGAGTACTATATATTTAGATTTTTTTACTTTGGAAGAAAAAATGAATTGGGGAAGAAAGGAGTGACACCCCAATTCTTGTCAGGTTATAGTAGTTAATTGTAAGTGTATTAAATGCGAGAAGTTTCTTTTTATTCCAATAGCATTCATAATAGATATAATCCTCTCCTCAATGAGCTTTTGAAAAATATTTCTTCGGGATATTCATTGTTGCAAATGGACTACTGATTAAGGTATTAGTAATGAGACTGCAAGGGTAAGTATAATTTTCCTTTCCAGAAAATAAAATCTTTTGTTGAGGTCTACAAGAAACGGATGAAGAAGCCATTGACGATACTGAAGACAAAAGAAACTCAAGCAAAACAAAATGCATGGTACTTAAAATGAGAACCCATGTTAAAGTTATAGAGTTTATGGGTCAATCTGTATTAGAACACGTTCTTAGCAACAAGTTTAGTTTGCTGGAATGATATTTCCTTGGTAGATGTTAGAATAAATCATGCTATTAAAATATTGATCCAAATTCAATTAGAAGGGAACAATGAAGATTATGTATTTGAAGGTCAAAGAGGTATTGATCATGTAATTGTGCTTACATAGGAAGTAACTGCTGCATAAGCAATTCAATAGTATATCAAAATTTTTGTCATAATAATACAAAATGCTTTCATGCTCAAACACTAATGTAGCCTTGGACCACTTTGTGCCAGATCTCAATCCTTGGTCATTCTGAGGCTGAACCCAGTTAAGGCACCATGTTGCCCTGGCCACAGCTGGAGCTCCATACTCAATTTTCTAAAATTCTATAAAAGAACACTATACATACGGGTTTGGGATTTGGTTACAACAATTTGACATTTTTTTTCACCTGGGTTTGGTATAGTCATACAACAAATGAATAATGTTTGAATATTAGAAGTAGCCGTAATTTGCAAAAAAATACAACATTAACCAACATGCAATTCATTTTATTTTGTAAGTGTTTGTTTTTTGGGTAAGAACAAAATATACAGTTTACAGAAAATATACAAAATGAATCATAACATGCAATTGAAAATATATTGATAGTGTATTCGATTTTCGGGTTAAGAGTAAAATACTAAAATATACAATTTCCAGATTAAATTTATCACAAGGAGCAGTTGATAATATGCTTTTAGTAATCACAACACACAATTGATAATATGTTGTTAGTATTCAAAATATTATCAGTTGCATGCTTAATTTTGTATATATTCTGTAAATTGTATAATTTGAAATACACTAACTACATATTATTGATTGCATTGCGATAATTTTGTATATTTTCTTCAAACTGTGACAATATGCATTTAAACATTATTTATTTTGTTGTACGACTATACCAAGCTGAGGTGATTTTTTTTTGAATTGTTGTACCCAAATTCCACACCACACAAACTACTTACTAAACATGAGTTCCAGGTTCATCCTCTTCTAGGTTGACAGGTTGGCAACTATCAGTATCAATTCCTTGTTCAATTTTCATGGTTGACTTTTGTTAAAATGTGCACAGTGCATTTAATTTTGGTTATATATATGAGGTGTTTGTTCTTTGTATCTCATCTCAGTAATATGTCTCATGTATTGCATCTCAAGTATCAAGCATGTAGATCATCTCAATTTCATTATTTTCTTGTATTGGTGAAATAACATCTTCGTGTTGCTTCTTCTCTCTGTGTTGTGAAGGTTATTTGGTTTGCAGGTTGTTGTTCTTGGGTGATACATGAATATGGTATTAGAGCCAACAATCTTGCTTCCCCTTCTTGGCTGGAGAGTTTTCACTGGTATTCGTTTTTGAGGTCCTAGGTGGTTTTGGTTTGCATTGTGTGACATTATATGTGTCATTGCATTTGGCGCAGCAGCGTGGTTTGATTATTTTTATTCTCATGCTGTTTGTATTGGAGGTTCAATCTGGCTTCTTAGTCAACAGGCACTTAAGCAGAGTTTGGTCAGCAGTCGAATTCTTTGCATCAATGGTACGTTGCCTTTGCTCTTTGGTTTGACTGTTAATGTTAGTACTTGTACCCGATCTGCTCAGCCCTCGTTCATAGTTTGCTGACCATGTATGGTATTAGTTTGCTTTGTCGACTCATTGGCACTATCCCATTGATCGAGCTCTATCCAATCCAAGGGTTTCTACAGCTTTATTTGAGAGCTCAGGCTCTATCAAATCCATGAGTTTTTGCAGCTTTATTTGAGAGATCGGGCATTTCTATTGGTTGGTGCATTAACAGATTTTCGCTCAGACTAAGTGCTTGGCAGATTTCATACCAACCAGCCCACTCCAAACAGCTTGCACCATCTCAGTCTCCATACTGCCCCACCTTCATGCTGATGATTGGCTTTTTTGTTGTTTGATAGCGCATCAAAGACTTGGATCTGCGTATTATCCTCAGGACTATGCATTGAACATTTTTGGTGGCTTGTGTCCGGATCTGCGACCTTTATTTTCTCTTGACCACAGTTTCAATATAGGCAGGATCTTTTTTTCTGTTCTCATCAACTACTTTTTATAGTTGGGTGAGTGCTTCATGCTTGGTGAGTGGTGTGGCATTTGGAGTTTTATTTCTAGGCACTTCTATTGGTTTCTCTTCATTTCATCAGTCCATGTCTCTTTCGAGCTCTAGCAGGCGGATCGATCTTCTTTGGACCGATGCATTACCTTGGGTCCTTTTGTTTGCAACGACAATTTTGCTTGAGGTATTTTATCTCTACATTGTTTTGTTTTGGAGCAGCAATTTTTTTTTCATTGGCCATATGTTTGGATAGCCAGTCCACAAGTTTTACAAACCCTAAATCGACTCTCCCCTATTTTCGTCCAATTCTGCGAAGAGTTTTTGTGGGGGGGTCCACAAGGAAGCCTACTTGTTCGCTATGACAATCCCACATTTACCTTGGGAGAGCTTTTTGGCTCTTTATATATCTCAATGTCTCCTCCTTATGTTGTATGTTGGTTTGTGTGTGCTCGCTATGGTATATGGCTTGTGAGGGATTTAGGTGGTGTCGGTTATCCGCCACATTTCGCCTATTGGTTGTCGCTCCACCAGCTTGACAAGCTTATTTTTTGCTCCTGCACTCACACAAGGTCCTATGGGAAAACCAGGGGCTGACCCCTATGTAGCCTCATGGAGCTTATTTTGGCCCCCTTCATTCCTCTCAAGGGGGTATTTTTCTTTTGCTCATAACTTAGGCAAATGGAGACATTTTTTCGAGAATGATCTCTCTAGAAAGGTTGTTTCATCAACTTTCCAATGGTGATGATATTCTTCTCAAATTTTGTTATTTGAGCAACGTTTATGTTGATAGTGCACTTTGTAGCCTTTTGAAGTTCATAATGTGTTTTGGGCTCCTAAGCTCTCAATTTGTGACTGGTTTCTCTATTTTTCATGATTCTTGTGGCTTTGGAAAGGTCTTTCAAAGCTCTTTAAGTCTAGTCATGCACATTTTCTAGATTTTGCCCTAAGTACAACTAATACAAAATTTTATGTTTTTGTACTAAAGTTAATTTCTTGGTTGTTTGGTAATTGGAAACATTATGTTTGTGTGGGTTGGCTTCTTTAGGGCTGTTTCATATGTATATGCAACATTTTTGTCCTTTTGGATCATTTGAACATCCTTTGTGAGCACTTTTATTTGTAGATGCTTTTAGATAAAGTGCCACATTCTTGTACATGTATTTTTGGGGATTTTGCACAAATGTTTTGCCATATTTTTGTCCTTGCACTATGAAGTGCCATAGGGGTTTTTGTAGTGTCTTTATTATTTAACAATCACAACTTCGTTAAGTGAGTGCTCTTCCAGAACAACAATGGATCTCAGTGATTCTTGCCTCGTGTGTGTCCCTTGTCGCACACCTTTTTTCTATTGCAGGTACTCTATTTTAATTGCTTCAGATGTTGTGTCATCTCCTTCATACATTACTTTGTGACATATAGTTTCAGTGGACCCATCATGCTTTGTGTTAGTCAACATAATTGGGGGGAGGCGGTATTGTCTTGCTCTTGCTAATGTTTCCTTGGTTTCGCTTGGAGTGAGTTATGAAAACTTGCATTCCTATTTGTGGAGGCAACCTCACATCCTCCATTGATCTTGGTTCTTCAGACTATTGAATGTGTATTTTCAACTTGCATTAGTTGAGTAGGGATGATGAGATCACTCATGTAGATTCATGTGCCATGTGTATTTTTGATTGATAGATGTTATTGTCATTGTTTCCATCTGATCAGTATTTGAGTAGTGTTGCTTGGGTCAATCATGCAGATTGTTGTCTTCTTGATCTCGATCATCATCTTTTGTAGATGAGTTCTTTAGTTACAACACTATAACAATCATCTTTTGACAATTGTCTACAACTTCTTTGTGCTTCATTGATGTTCTTCATGCTCCTCTTGTTTATGAGACATTGTTTTGGAGGTGTTTTAGTCCTTCATGTTCTCTTTTTTGTAGATGAGATTTCTCCCACAAGGTTGTTCTACCTTTCTCCCTTTTGTGAGTGATCACATTGCATTTGTGCATGGGTACCTAACATGGTCGTAAAGATCACACTCGGCAACAGCACTCCACCACCAGTGTTACTCAGAGACGGTCTGGGGCTCCTTCTAGTCTTGGATCGTATCCTTCGGTGCTTAATTACTTCTCGCTCGGAAAGAGCCTCTAGGCGCTCTCCTTGGTTCTTCTGTTTTCTATTTTCTGCTATTGTTCTTTCCCTGGACACCGTTTGGTGCTCCTGCTGTTGGTTGTTTTGCTTTGTATGTTTCCAGTCCCTTAGACCCTTGGTGGTCTCTTGTTGGACATTAATAATTTATCTTATCTTATCTTATCTTATCTTATCTTATCTTATCTTATTGTTGGGTGCCATCTTGAATCTTGCATCTTGCTTTTTTTGCATAACATTTCACCTCTCTAAGTTACACTTATGATGAAGTGTTGGTTCGAGTTTGGTTTTGTCCTATTTACATGGCCTAAGTTTACTTAGTCCTAGATTTTCCTTATAATGGGGTTATATCTGACTATTAGATTTTAGTGACTTAGAATTTAATATTGTGCATAGTGCATTTAATTTTTGTTGTAGGTAGTTAGTTCATATCTCATCACACCTTGCTTATATATATACAAGGTGTTTGTACATTGTATCTCATCTCAGTATCATGTCTCATATAGCGCATCTCAAATATCAATCATGTAGATTGTCTCAACTTCATTATTTTCTCATATCGGTGAAGTATCATCTTTGTGTTGGTTCTCTGTGTTGTGAAGTTTATCTGGTATGAAGGTTGTTCTTGGGTGATAGGGATCATTATTTATAATATAAAAGTTTGATGCAATATCTTCATTAACATCATTAATTTTGTGTTACCTGGTCTTTCCAAAACTCCTTGGTAACTCTTTCTTTCTCAATAATGAGAGAAATTGGAAAAGGGTAGTAGTATACAATTTCCTTTTTCTGAATTATTTTGCATTTATATTATATTAAATTCTTTAAAGAATTAAATATTATTATCATTATGCAAATTAATTAAATATTAAACTACCAAACTTTATCTTTCATATAATAAATTCTTTCAAGAATTAATTATTATTATAATGTGCAAAAATAAATATTGCATCCAATCATATTAAAATTCCCTCCAAAAGATATAAGTGGAAGAATTACATGATGATAAAATATTGGAAAAGGAAATGTAAACGAGTTGGGTAAGAAGAAGTTATGGGTAGTTACCCAACTACTTGGGTATGAATTATTTAAAATGGGAAAATTTTATTGTAAAAGGGCTTCACTCCTCTAGGGATATTGGTGCTCTGTGTGACATCAATATTTTTGGAATTATTTATTTGTAGGTTTTAAGAGTATTGTCAGTCTTTGTGCTTTCAATATTGCTTATCTATCTACAGATTTGGAAGAACATACATAGTCCGTGTGCTATGTATTCTCATTCCTTTACCCTGAATAATTTATTCCACTATTACTTTTATAGGAATTATTAATGGACTTTGTTCTGTTGATTATTGGTAGTATTTTCTCTTGGTTACAAATGTTTTGATTAAGTAAAAACAGGGTTTGAAAGGACCTGAAACCTTTTACAAAAACAACGAAAGATAGAGCGTTAAGAGAACAAAAAAACTACTGTGAAGCACCACCTAACAAGCCAAAGGGAACTAACAATAGTTCCCACAAATTGAAACAAATGTTTATTTAATGGAGGGGTACAATTATTTCAAATATTAAAAATCAAAGCTTATTGCCTATATTCATTTCATGGTTATGGTGAATGCGGAATACCTTTATTGCTTTCAGGTCAAAAGTATACATTCATTTTTACTTTCCAGTTTTTGATTCATTGGAAATTATAAGGGTAGCTGCACCATTTAGTAGAGGTTGAACTTCAACAAGTTCTTCCAACTGTAGAGAAGTTTGTTCTTCGCACATGGGTATGCGAGTTGAAATATGAATATATAAAAATATATATATTTGTGTGAAGACAAAACTGTTTACTAACATATTTTTGGCGACTCTATTGGGGAAAGGAATCGAAGCTCCAATGCTTTCTTTTCTCAGAAATTTGAAGGTACCTCCCTGAGGATGGAGGTTCGCTACTCTATTGAAGATGAATACAAGAAAGCTTTGGGGAAATATCGAGAACTATTAAAAGATTGGATTCTTGCAAGAGATGAGGATAATTTGGATATTTCTCTCTTTGTGCCTTTTTTTTTTAGAGAATCCAATCATGGAGGTGGTAGGAGACGTAATAAAACGAGTACCATTTTTGAAGTCTTTTTATGGCGCTTTTCTCATCCAAAAGAGATCTCCTATGCAAGAGTTAAAAGAAAAAGAACGAGTATGCGAGAAAGAAGAAAGCGGTGGAATGGAACATGAACAAGATAAAAATCTTGCAAAAACAAATGACAATACAGAAGAAGGGGAAGATTCATGTATTTTTCAGCCTTTTGTAATCCTGTTATCAACACCACCTTTGGAGGAATCAATGCAACAATCTACATTCAAGGAACCACATGAGCACTCACATATGACAAAAATCACTGACACTTTCACAATTCTCATAGAAGATAATATGGGGATAAATAATGTTGAAGAAAAAATGTGCCCCATGTATTTTGGTGGAGAAAGAAAAGACATACATATGTCTTTCTCATGAGATGGTTTTTGAATTTGTGTTTATTTTTCCAGGCATACCTTTCACTTTTCCCATTAATATGACAAACATTACATTATTGTTGTTGTTGTTGGCCTTTGTGCAAAATCTGCCTCCATTTTACCAAAAGCTAATGCAAAAAGGGTCATACTTTGTTCAGCCTGTAAATGGCCATATTTAACCCTCTGTCTTTCCTCCTCTCATTGTAAATAATCCATCCAGTTTTGAATTTTGGCTTGCCCTTTTTTGTTTTGTTTAGTGTGTTTTTGTCTTCAAATAAGGTTACAACCTCTATTTTTCTCCCAATTAATGTGACTGTCATTGGTAGTTTTGACAATGCTGTATTCTATTATTCATATCTTCCACACCCAAAATTATTTTGGAAATCGCTCTGGTGAGGATTTACAAAATTAGTTTTCGGAAAACATATGCAAAAATCAGCCAGATCCAATGGTTGAATTGGAAATTATTCCCACCGCACCAAGACAGATTTTTCTGTTCAAGAAAATTGAGAAAATTCATTTTTACAGGTTGCAAGTGCATCAAGCTGCTCACTCCGGACTGCTTCTTCCACATAGTCATCAAAATCATATTTATATTTGTCAGCCAAGGCTTCACCACCTTCTCTAAACAAATCAAATGAGTCTCCATAGACTAAAGGTGAACACGAAGATTTGGATGGTGGAGGATTTTTATTGTAAGAGAAATTGGGAAATCTTTTTGCTGAAAGTTCTGTTTGCCTTCTGGTTTCTATTTTCATAATTGTGAAAATTCATTTAGTACAAGGAGTAGAGATCAATAAGGTAATAAAGTGGATAATTGGAGGACAATAAGATTTCTAGCCACATTCAATGAAAGAAATACAAGAATTTATTAAATGGTGACTCTATGGCTTAATGGATAAAGCACTTAAGTGTCCAAAACTCCTTGGTAACTCTTTCTTTCTCAATAATGAGAGAAACTCGAAAAGGGTAGTGTACAATTTTTTTTTATGAATTATTTTGCATTTATATTATATTTAATTCTTTAAAGAATTAAATATTATTATCATTATGCAAATTAATTAAATATTAAACTACCAAACTTTATCTTTCATATAATTAATTCTTTCAAAAATTACTTATTATTGTAATGTGAAAATAAATATTGCATCCAATCATATTGAAATTTCCTCCAAAAGATATAAGTGGAAGAATTACATGAGCGGAAAATATTGGAAAAGGAAATGTAAATGTGCTTTCAATATTGCTTACCTATCTACAGCTTTGGAAGAACATACATAGTATTTTCTTTTGATTATAAATGTTTATTTAATGAAGGGGAAGAGTTATTTCAAATATTGAAAATCAAAGTTATTGCCTGCATTCATTTCATGGTTATGGTGAATGCGGAAAACCTTTATTGCTTTCGGGTCAAAAGTATACATTCATTTTTACTTTCCAGTTTTTGATTCATTGGAACTCATAAGGGTAGCTCCACCATTAAGCAGATGTTGAACTTCAACAAGTTCTTCTAACTGTAGTGAAGTTTGTTCTTCCCACATGGGCATGTGAGTTGAAATCTGAATATATATAAATATATATATTTCTGTGAAGACAAATCTTTCACTAACATTTTGTAACTCTTTACCTCTTATTAACAGGGTGATATGCATTTTTGAGTTGATTTCCTATATTTGATTAATCCATTTACAACTTGCTTGAGGAGTCTTGCTAGGTAACTATGTCCTTGAATTTATAATAGGAAATATAGGTTATAATTTTTGGTATCGATAAGGCAAGACCTTGTTTTTTATGGTTTTTAGTAAGGCATGAACCTTCTTTTCTATAATAAACAAGTGCCATGTAGTGGCCTGTATTTACCATAATTAGTTATAATTATAATTATATATGTAAATTTAATTCTAATTTTATTATTAATATTAAGTATATTTTATTTAATAGTTATTTAATAAAAATAAAATTATTATAGATTAAAAATTAAATAGGAAACTTTGTATAAAATCTTAAAAATAATATTTAATAAGTTATGTTGTATATATTATAGTTTCATTTCTATAGTTATTTTTATAAAAATTTAAAATATAGTTATAAATTTTAAATGCAAGGTGGAATTTAAATAATAAATAAAGGATAAAATTATATAATATTGCATATATGATATATTATTTTATATTATATATATTATAGAATAATATATATTATATAATAGAAATTGTAATAATTATTTATTATTTATAATATATATATTGAAAATATTTTAGAATATATAATAGTTATATATTATAATATTGTTCTAAAATTGAATTTTGTAATGAAAATAGCATGTTTATAGTAATAAAATATAAAATATAGTATTGGTTTGTGGGAAATAAGTGATTCATGAAGAAATTTTGGCCCTTCCTCCCCACGCTGGATTCTTCTTAAGTAGGTTCCTCCCTTTCTCTGGCATTTCCTTCCCCAGCTGTTGGAGCCTTTGTGAAGGTTGTTAGAATGGACGAAACCAACAGATTGGTTCTGCACATGGATGTTGGGTGAACCCACAATAGTGGGTTACACTTTTTTGCCTAAACGAACATTGAAGTCTACACTTTTAAAAAAAACTTTCAGATTCAGATGCATATTGTCGTTAAACTATTTGAAATCAGAAGATGAAGTAAACTAGAGTCTTTTAGGATTTTCTGTCTAGATTCTAAATATATTTTTTCTTTTATTTTTTGAATTGATTTGAATGGTTTTTTTTTCTCCCACGAAAACTGCTATGTTGCTGAAAACGTCATTTTCAAAAAGTTACATTGACTTCATAGAGCATTACTTTTTTTCTAAAATAGATATCAATGCGATTCTTTCAGATTTGGTTTTGTAACATCCATATGGAGGGCATGCAATTAGTTTGACGATTTTATCACGATTATTGCATATTTTATGAACATTTGAAGTAGAGTAAACCGTAATTTTGACATACCTTGACTGCATAGCTTATAACTTATTTTGCATTTATCAAAATTCAAAATTTTTTTTGATAGAAATTAGACTCGAAGGTGGAGGGCACTATTATTTTTCAATTTTTTTCTCTCTTTTCTACTATTTTTTCTTTGAATGTCAAACTTGGAGGTTTATATTAGATAAAAAACCTAC
Organism: Thuja plicata; assembly: GCA_018584345.1. Classification (NCBI taxonomy): domain Eukaryota; kingdom Viridiplantae; phylum Streptophyta; class Pinopsida; order Cupressales; family Cupressaceae; genus Thuja; species Thuja plicata. Next base: position 3,130,738 of record MU223638.1, read on the forward strand.
ATTTGATGTACTTCAAAAAACATAGACGTAATTAATTCAAAAATTGTCAAATCTATATTTGTTAGAAAGATCGTTTAGAGCACTTGTGCGATGAAGAAGGATGTCTCCTTATTCTTCCATTTGAGCCTTGCGCTTGAGCCCCGAAGCCCTAAAAAATGCATATTTTTGTTAGCCTTTGCAAATGGCCTCTAATTAGAGGGTTTCGGTAGAAACTACTTTCTATTGAAAGTACTATCTTAGTTTAACATGGGTATGGGTAAAAACCCTATTAAAATCTTCACTAGTTAGTTTCGATCGAAACTAAGAAGGTTTCAATCGAAACAATCAGGTACTTTCTATCGAAAGTACTCGGGTAAACCTCCCACCTCGCGGATTTCATGAGGAATTGCTTCCTCCGAAAAAGTGTAACCCACTATTGTGGGTTCACCCTGCTAGGGCTCTTATCTCTTTAAAACCTGGTATTGATATCCTAGCCTCCCTTGAGGTTAACATCTCTAATGATATTTACTCTTGCTCTATTGAGATTCTGGGCGGTCTCAATGCTTGTTTTCTGTGTAAAAAAGAAGGCCACTTGAGAAAGGAATGTCCTATTATAAAGAATAAACAACCCTTTACCAAGCCTTCCCCACATTCTACTGCCCCTTCAACTAACAAGACGAGTCTGGAACCCCTTACGACAAACAAATCTCCTTAACCCAAACCTACTAAATCTGCTCCCGCAACACCTCAGATTTCTCCAGTTTATCCAGAAACTCAGGTCCCCTCCTCGAATGCCGAATCTTCTCCTTCTGTTTTAGATATGATCTTGATGGACGGGTTTCAAACAGTGGTTAGGAAATCCAATAAGTGAAGAAGGAAATTCGCTCAGCAACTGACGATAAACAATTCTGACAGTTCTCCCGCTCCCTCTCTGACTCCGTCGTCCTCCTCCCCTGCGGATAACCTTGATGAAGCTCCTCTCCTCGATTCCTCCAAACGTACTTCCCCTCAACTAACTCAAAATGTTGATTCCTCTAATGTTACCAAAGATGGTAAATCTTTTCACGGCTACCCACAAAAAACTTTTAAGGAATTGGATGATGATTATGTGTTTGAGATCATCCCTGTTGATGCTGACTTTTCTCAAAAGGCTTTATCTGCCAAAAGTCACCCCACCGATAACATCAATTCATGCTGTAATTTTAACTCTGCCATGTACATGGAGGTTGTGATGCTGCCTATCTCAGATGATGATGATCTTGAAAGTAAAAATGATTTGCCCAAGTCTAAAAGGAGAGGGAGGCCCTTGGGCTCTAAAAACAAAAGCTCTTCTGCGAAAAAACTGGGGACACCCTCTTTACTTCTTTGATTCCTGTGAGGTCCTGCCCTAACCTATCTTAGTTTGACTTTTATTTTGACACTTGACTCATCAGGATGATATTTTGAGTATTGACATTATGGTTTATGCATGTCGTCTTTTGGACCTTATGAGTAGTTGTTAATTGACATTATGGTTTATGCATGTCGTCTTTTGGACCTTATGAGTAGTTGTTACAGGTTTTGTTGATGATCACGGTTACCGTACTCTTTATATCTATATACATGCTTATTTTGATACCTTGATTTTGCATGATATATGTATTCAGCTTTGTTCTGTTATCTTTGATATTATATTCATTAATGAAATCATGGTTCGAGAATATGATGCTAACACTTGCTTCTGCAAA
>MU223638.1:3136268-3149172 GCA_018584345.1 Thuja plicata
TCAATCAGATAAAATTGTATCTGAACATCACAGACTGGGTGGACTTCTTCATCAGGGTTATTAACCCTTCAATGTCCGCCCAGTGCATTTCTCTCTTCTTGAAACCTTAGAACTCTAATAAATTAAACAGACCTAGTTCTGTAGGAGAGTAGAGCTCTGTATTAACAACGCCATTAGATTGGCATAACAATACATCTCTAGTTCCCAGCTCTGCAAATCTTGAAAGAAAGAATAGGAAGGCAATGGAATGGTTTTAGGGTTTTTGCTTAGTTATATTGGCTTCCAACCCTAATTAGGGTGCTGACAAATAGTTTATTATTTCTTTTGAGCGGGATTTGAAACAACAATTTTAGTAAAGATTAAGCCGACATTATATTTAATTGTTTCTTTATAATAGATTCTCGGGATAGAAATATAATAAGGTTGATAATATATTTTTATTTAGAAATATATTAACATTATACTTTAATAAGCATAGATGTGGTAATTGTCATTTATTTACTCATAAGTGTTTCTATACCTTAACTTGTAGGGAAAAAAAAATAATAAGAATTTATTTATAGAACTTTAATTTTTATTTTCTTAAGATTAATGTCATCTCTTGAATTTAAATTAGTAAATAAATTTAGTTCTAGTGCTCACCTTAGGATTGTAAATTTTATTTTGTGTATGAAATTCAAAGGTGGTCAGGGTCTAGTGTTTAGTTCATTTATGAAAAATTGCATTTTTATAATTAGGGTGATGGGATTTAAATTATTTGATTAGTTATCTAGTTTTATTATTATTTTATTTTTCTTGTTGTTAATTATTAAGTTAAATTATTGTAATACTTATAGATTTAATTAATTTAATGAGATTTTATAGTCTCGTAGAATTATAGTCATTCCCTATTCGTCTTTTATTTTCTTATGCATTTACATTTCTAGAACACCCCATTTTATTATTTATTCGATCAATATTTATACATAGATTTTAAAAAGCTAAATCTATCGACCTGGTGATGGTTAGATAATCTTTAGTGTCCAGGTGACCGTCCCAGTGAGTTTTCATTTCCGGGGCTTCGCATCATTGGGCCTAAGTTGAAACTTGTTAGTGAATATATTTTGTTGTCGTAATAGTGGTGAAAAAAAGAAAAAAAGAAAAAAATTAGTTGTGTTTTTGCCTAGATTATTTTGGGCATTACATTTCCATCCAGTACCATCAAGGACCCTAATTTTTCTCCTCCCCCATTTGGTTCCTCATGAACTACACTTCATGGAATATTAGGGGACTTGAATCCTCGGACAAAAAGATGATCATTAAGCGTTGTTTAAGCTCTTTTAATTCTATTGATATTCTCATGTTGCAAGAACTTAAAACTAATGGTTTTACGCTTAAAGTTAACTTGGATTATATATGGAAAGGTGCTATTAAATTTTACAGTAACCATCCTAGAGGTAGGAGTGGGGTAGGAATCTTGATTAGTCCTAAATGGTCTAAATGTATTACAAGCAATGGTACCTCCCTCTGTAATAGAGCTCTGTGGGTTACCATCAACCTCAATGGTTTAACCATTGGAGTCTGCTCCATTTATGCTTCCAATGATTACAAGGAAAGACCTGATCTTTGGGCTTGGTTGACTTCCCTTCCCGACATTCCTTAGTTTTTTGGTGGGGATTTCAATATGATTGAATCCCAGGATGACAAAAGTGATGGCCTCCCCTTTACTTGGAAGGACTTGGAGAAAGTCCATTTATGCTCTGTGGGTTACCATCAACCTCAATGGTTTAACTATTAGAGTATGCTCCATTTATGCTTCCAATGATTACAAGGAAAGATCTGATCTTTTGGCTTGGTTGTTTTCCCTTCCTGACATTCCTTGGTTTTTTGGTGGGGATTTCAATATGATTAAATCCCAGGATGACAAAAGTGGTGGCCTCCCCATTACTTGGAAGGACTTGGAGAAAGTCCAATGGAATAGGATGAAATACACTAAACATCTTTTTGATCCTTTGGCTGGTAATAAAGCTATAAATCCTAGCTTATGGTATACTTGGTGTAATTTTCAGAATGAAGCTTCTAGGATTTATTCTAGACTTGATCATTTTTATGCTAATAAGAGTTTATTTTCTATTATCCTTGATAAGCAGGGGAACCTGTTCACTCTAACTCCTACCTCCCTTTTAGATCATCACCCTATTTCTGTTTCTGTTAGAATTAATAACACCCCTGTTCATAGCAAGCCCAACAACCCAAAATTCATCCTTAATACTAGTCTGCTTTAGGATGAAGATGTCCTGTCTGCCATTAACCTCATTAGACTTATTAATAAGAATAGTCTTGCTTCCCTCTCGCATAATGATAGATGGAGCCACAATGTCCTTCCTTGGAAAAAACTATTGCAAACCATTGGTAAAAAAAGCTAAAGATTTTAGGTTCCTAGAGAAAAAGCTCTCTTTTGACCTTCAATCTGCTGAGATGGAAATCCAAACCAATCCCATTGACTATAATATTTTTTTCCAAGTTGATAAAGCTAGAGAAGCCCTTAGACAACACCAACATGTTAAAGTTAGAGGAGCCATAATAAGGTCTTGTGCCCATTGGCTTCAATTTGGTGATAGAGGCTCGAAATTCTTCTTTAACCTCCTTAAGAAAAAACATACTAACGAGTCGATTGACAAAATTTTAGTTGACAACAATGAAATTTTTGACTTAGATAGCATCAAAGAGGCTTTCTCTTTATTCTACCAGAATCTTTTTACTTATGAGGATACTGAGGAGGCCAAGAGCCTTAGAGATAAATGTAGATCTCTTATTCCTAACAGGATTTCTAAATGGACTCTACCATTCTTAGTAAAGAAATTTCAATTGATAAAATTGAAAAAGCTATTAAAACCTTAAAAGATGATAAGGCCCCTAGGCCTGATGGTCTACCTGTGGAATTATACAAGGCTAACATTAGTTGGATCTGCAACGACCTTCATGACATCTACTTTGAAGCTTTAGTCAAAGACACCTTGAGTGACTCTATTAATAGAGGAATCATTAAGTTGATTCCTAAGGAGGGGGATAAGGCTCTCATAAAAAAATGGAGACCCATTATGCTCCTCAATGTCTCATATAAAATTCTTGCCAAAATATTGGCCCTTAGATTGGAAAGTATTCTGCCCAAGTTCGTTTTCTCCACTCAAATTGGTTTCATTAAAGATAGATTTATTCTGGGAAATCTTATCACTAGTTGGGAAGCGATGAATTGGGCCAAGCATTCTCTACAAAACACTGCTATGTTTCTTCTGGATTTCAAAAAGGCTTACGACAGATTTGAATGAGAATTTATTACCATGATACTTGAGGCCTTCAGATTCCCCATTTTTTTTGCAACTTTGTTAAAATGCTGCTTAAAGATGCTTCTGCTCAGATTGATGTCAATGGTTCTCTCTCGAATTCTTTTTCTCTTGGAAGATCTATCAGGCAAGTCTGCCCGCTTGCCCCTGCCCTCTTTGTTATTGCCTCTGATTCCCTTTCTTACATTCTTAGGGATAACTCCCTCTCCTCCCATGTCAAAGGTATTTCCTTGCCCGATAACTTTGATTTGATTAATTGTCAATTTGCTGATGACACTGCCCTCTTTTTTGAAACTACTGAAGAAAATTTTGAAGCTTTACTCAATAAACTTAGCCTCTTTTGTTCTATTTCTGGTGCTCATTTGTCCCAATCTAAATCTATTTTCCTTGGGTGGGATGATCGACCACCATATTAGATTTGTAAATTTGGGTATCAATGGGGTGGTCCTCAGAAAATTGTGTTACCTTGGCATCCCCTTCTCTATTGAACCATCTCTAAAGGATATGTGGTTATGGGTGAAATAAAAAATCACCAAAACCATTTGTAAGTGGCATAACAAATCTCTCTCCTTGGATGGCAGAGTTCAAGTTTGCAAAGAGATTCTTTCCTCTTATAACATCTACTACTCCTCTGCATGGATGTTTAATAACTACCAGATCCTGGAGATCTAGAAGGCCATCAGGAATTTTCAGTGGTATGATGGTAAGGGTAATAAGAAACTCCATGCTATTAAATGGGAATGATGTCATACTAAAAATCTCCTTGGGGGTCTGGGGCTAAATTACCTTAGAACTCAAGGGATTGCCCTTACTGCTAAATGAATCTTTCACTCTTTTGATGGTTCTGAACCATCAAAAGTCCTTGTTAGGAACAATATTGAAAGAGGCTTCCCTAATAATGTTAAGACCTGTAAGAATCTTCCTTTATGTGATCTTATTGAGGGAAATTTACCTGTCCTTGTTCAAGGCTCTGCTGTTTTTAAATCCATATGGAAAGCTTGGGAACATGTTAGAAAATTTATTCCTAATAAGGCTTTCTATGATAACAACCACCTTCATGGTAAAAGATCGATTTGGTAGAACCTTTGCCTCTCAAGCAAACCCCTTGCCCTATCCCAAGCATGATCTTCCAGATCATGGGCTAGTTTGGGTATCTCCCAACTCATTTGTCTTTTTGAACATGACAACCTTATTAGCTGGGAGGATCTCAGCTCCAAATTCAACATCCCTCCTTCCCAAAAGAAAACTTACAATATGATTTCCAAGTCTTGTAGGGATATCCCTACTACTTGTCATGTGGATTCCCACAGGTTTCTTGACCTCAAATGGTTGGATGGTACTATTGTGACTAAAATTAAATCTAAAAACATCTATAAAGTTATTGCTTATAATGATACCATTATTAAACATGTGAATAAATTATGGTATTCTGATTTGGATACTTGTTATTGGAAAAAATAACTTTGATAAATTATGGAAAAGATCTATTGATCCCAAGATCAAATGTTTGAAATGGCTTATGATGCTTGACAGACCTCCGTTAAGGAAGGATCCTTCCTTCACTGAAATTTGTGGTATCTGTAGGCTTCCTGATTCCTGTAGATGCAAAGGAAAGTTGGCGTATGTTTGGCATTACATATCCTAAGAATGTTAATATTTTTGAAATAATCACTGGTCATATTCATGGTTTAAAGAAGGACATTAACCTGTTTTGGAGCATTCTTTCATGTAACATTCTTTGGCAGATTTGGAAAATAAAAAATGAAGAAAGGTATCAGAACACTCCCAGAACCCTTACTGAGTCTTTTCAAAAACTCACATATTTTAAAATCTTTTCACAAGTTCTTATAAACATGTTCATGGAGCGGGAGAAGTTGAAGAGATTCTTCAAAATGGGATATTCCACGATGTTTGTCTTTGAAATGAAAGATGGATACGAGTGGAGAAAGAACATGGACAATCTTGCAGTTTTTGAGGAAACCTTGAAGAAGCTCAACCAGGAAGTCAAGAAGAACAAGAACACTACCGATGACAAGATCCTTATGATGACACAAATTCAAGGAAAGAAAAATATTGTCTGGATGGAAGGCCCAACAGGATGGACTACTTGGGCTGAATCCTATGAAGACATTTTGCAGTAGTTGTTGCTTTGTTACTATTATATTGCTGCCCTTTTTTGGTTTGATATCTTGTTGATAATGCTACTCTGATACTCTCGGTGTGAGGCTTTGCCCCTCGATTGTATATTTCGATGTCATTTTTGATCTCCTTATGTTTAATACAAAAAAATTATATTATTTCATAAAAAATACTATATTGTAAATTAAAAGAACAATTTCAAAATTAATTAAATGATAGAAACTGTCCGAAAAGGGGTCCTATAACACCAAACCAATTCAACCAATCATATTGGAGATAAGTAATTTGTAGAATATAGAAAATGAATAAATAAATATCTAAACTTTAGAAATACTCGAACGAAAAAAATAATGACTTATGATTGGTTGTTTGCTGCAAAACTAATTAACTAATTGTGCACAAGTGAATGCAATAGTATATTGCCTACAACAAATACAAAAAATTTCATCTATGCATTTTGGAGATATTTTCCAAATAAAGTAATAGACTTTTATAAAAATCATCATTATCATTTTACTAAAGATAGTTACAATAATATGAAATAATGCAAAGGAGATCAATTGAAAAAGGTTTCGTATAATTAAGACAAGAGCTTGTTTTAGATCTTTCTTAATTCTATAAACAAGAGTTAATACTAGTTCTTCATTTCAAAATTATGTGACCCGACAACTTGCCTTCTTCTACCCTATACACATTCTTCTAAGATTTAAATATATCACATATTCTTGACACCTAATAAAGATACATTCAAGGTGATTGCAATGGTTTCTCTTATCTTACATAGACATATCCCCATGGAGGGTAAAATTGGTCGCTCAACATATAGACTTTTTTTTTTATCACTTAGGTATGTCTAAAGTTGCCCATTATAGAAAATAATTCACATTTAATTAACTTTTGTAGAAGGCTCTCTAAATTAGGTAATGGTAAGTTATTGTATGTAGGGCTAAGTCAACATATAATTAGTTTTTTTTTTTAATACTAAATTAGACAATTAAAATGTGTCTTATATGTTTGATGATGTTACTATCTTTTAGTTTGGCGAACTCTATTTACATTTTTGGTTAAGAGTAGGGTTAATATTTTTATATTTTTATTTAAAAAATTATACAACTAATTGTTAATGATCTTTAACTAAAAATATAATGAAGAAAAATATCTTTTATTTTTTATTAATACAACTAAGAATATTTTTCTACAAAACTATATTATTTTAGATGCAAAATGAGTTCCCAAATTCACTTCCTCAACATAGGATTTCTTCCTCTTCAACATAGGATTTTTTTAGTCTACCTTATTTCTTAACTTAAACCTATCATTCCCATTAAAGACCCTTTCTAAGGCTATCAATCTTCTTGGGATTGTTTTTTTTTTTAACTAAATGATATTTGTGTTTAACAACATTTCATTTTGATTTTTCTTTTCCACCATTGGTTCCCAATCAATCATTTGGTTAGCGTATTCTACAATATAGTTAAGGACCTAAAAATCTGCCTATTACAGATGTTAAGTATTGTAGATCTTACAAGTAGTTGAATCTCACACAATCCTTCTTCTAAATAGGAAACTAATACAATAAGCTCATCTGTTATATTATATCTCTACACCTATGTCAAGGTTTCTTGATATTAATTTATTTTATTGTATAAACATCTGTAACTTGAAATACTACTTGTAGACACTAAAAATGATCATTGCCCTTAATCCTATTTTTAGTGGTCATTTGTATCCTCTGTTGATTTTGATGAGTCATTTTGATTTATCTATCATCTAATCATTTATCTTGGTCATCTGTTGCTTATTGTCATGTCTACCTATTTAATTAAATAATTTTAACAAATTATTTAATTTCCCTATGTTCCTTTTAGAAAAATAAATTTTATCTATTATACTTTTTTCTCTTTTAGTTTGCATTTGAATTTTTAAATTTTCAAATGTCTTTTTGTTTATCTTTTTTATTATTGCATTTAAATATGAATTTATTTAAATGACTTTTGAATTTTTTTGAGGGAAATTTGCAAATTGAGTTTATTATTGAGCTTTTACTATTGTATGTTGGTTTTTCTTTTTCCTGTGATTGTTCATTTCTTCTTCATGACCATTCAATTTTTTATTTGGATTTCTTTATAATGGGTGTTCTTTTTCATTTTTTGGCTAACCATGATTTGAGTATCTTCATTATTTTCAAATTATTCATACTTGCTTTTCGAATATTATTAGTGCAATTGTCATATCAAGAGCAACATCAAATTTAAAGGAGAAAGAAACACAATAAAACATGAAGGAAAGTTTGCATGATTTTATTTACTTTTTGACATTATTTTATACAATTTGTTTTAAATTTTCATTGAATATTAGGGATAATTGAAATATAATTTTATGCTTTTCGTGGTTAAGTTTTCATATTAGCACACTGACGTTTTCCCCTACCTGCAACTAGTAAACCCAACGTTAATGAATTTTGCATTGGAGTTTGAAAAATTGGTTCCAAAATTATTGAAGTTTTTATTTGAGAACTAATTTGAAGAATAATTTCAGAATAAAAATTTATTTGCTACAATCATAAATCTATTAGCCTGAATTTGAAACTCTTGATTATGTGTTCTGTTGAATACAATATTGAACAAGTCTGTTTGTTTCATGGGATATAAACAACAAGAAGTTAAACATTTTTTACCAAAGAAGTTGTTAAGAACTTACTTTCTTCCATAATAACGAGTGCTTGGCGTCGCATTTTGTTAGTAAAACTATATTTACAATAATATCCTTTCTTATTGTTGACCACGTAAGAAACTACAAAGGTGACTTTCTTTGATAAGAAATTGGAAACACTAGTGGTATAAAGGAATTGCAAACACTGGTATAAAGAAATTGCAAACACTAGAACTTAGAAACTGTGGCTTTCAAAATCAAAATCCGCTGCTCATGAAATTACTGTCATTTCATTTGAGTTTCAAATAGGCAAATCGATTACCACACATAAACAATGATTGACTGCAGATTTGAGGCCTAACGTCTTGATTGGTAAGACATAAAATACTAGTTGAAGTTTTGAATAGGGAACCAATGAACATGCTTCTGCGACAAGGTATTAGCAACTCCATATTTTGGCGTGTTACATTTTGTTAGTGCATTTTGATTTAGTATCTAAATACATAATGTTGTATGCATGTGGCATTTTAGTTAGCTTTCTTTTTATCCTTTTCTTCTTTTCATTTAGATTTAAAGTTTGTTGGGATTTTGTTATGGGAGAGGGATCATTAGTGGTGAGGGATAATTTAATTAACATGTAGTCATTGCGTGGAATATCGTAAGACTATCTTATTTTGTATAATCCTAAAAAGGTAGCACCCATAATTGGATGTCTTTAGGAAATATTAGACCCCATTTTGGTGATTTCAAGGTCTGAATGTTTGTTATGCTTGATCACAACAACCTACATTTTCTTCCCCCGCTTCTTTTCACCTTCCCCGACGTACCCCGTGATATTTGAGCCCATTTTTTCTGGGACAAGTCAACTGGCTGACTTGTCCTTGGGATTTTTAGCTCAAATTTTGCCTGGAGCCCAATGTTAAGGTCTTCTTCCTAGGTTTTCAATTGTGGTCGACCTAGATCAAATTTGAATCCCAAATTCACTATAAAAGGACCCCCTATCTTCTCATTTTGGATACAATACCATACCATAATAAGTGAATCAAGTGCAAACATTCAAGCAATCAAGTTGAACAATTGAGGATTTGGATTCAAAATTTGAAGACAAGCATCCAATTCAAGATCTCCAAGTCTCCATTTCTTCAAGATCCATTCAAGCAAAGGTAATCTTCTCTAATTGATGCAATTTTCTCTCACATGATGGCCAAGTAGAGGAATTATCAATCAATCAAGGAGATCCATTCATTCATCCTTCTCTTTCTTCTTCTTTGCATGTGATTACCAAGCATATTTGCATTCAAGCTCTAGGAGTAGAAATCATAGATCCACGCATTTGTGAAGGCATCCTTGATTCTACATCTCGATCCAAGGTCAACTCTCTGGATTCCAAGCACATTCAAGCATCTTCATAGATTTGAGCGATTACTATATCTGATCATGAGGGTTTCATAAAAGGTATATCAACAATTTGTCTTTTACATTACTTTCCTTAATTATGCAATTTTAAATGATTTTCAAGGTTGATTCCTAAACAGTATTAGAATTAATGTAGAACTCACAACTGAGAGGGGGGAGGGGTGAATCAGTTGTGACCAAAAACTCAAGGCCTTTAACCAAATTACCAACTTAATCTCAGATCCAAATGATAAACATGAATGCAGGAACATAGCACAGTAATACACACATAACACTAAGATTTTTGACGTGGAAACCCGGTCAGGGGAAAAACCACAATGGGGATCAAATCCACAAGATGAATGTACTTTGTCAAAAGCACTATGCCTTGTTAGGAGTATTCAAATGAGATTGCACATGGATTCAGGCACACTGCCTAGATCTCACTGCTCAATTACAACAAGGGCTTCAACCCAAAGGATGGCTCAATGCCTTACAACAAACTCTGATCACAAATCATAGTGGATACCATTCCATATCTCATGAACTTACAAACACCATCTTTGATATGCCAAAATAGTTCCAATGAAGTACATCAAATCTTTGCCTTAATTGCAGATTCCACTCATACTTCTTCTCTTCAACATCTATACGCTTCCTACATGCTCATACACCTCTTCACAATCACAAATGATCACATCTTTATATACATTACAATATTTTTTCTCAACTAGGTCGGCCAGGGACCTAATTGCAAAATATTAATTCAATACATAATGCAATCCATTGAATGTCAACTAAGACATATAAATGATCCATAACAACATCCTTTAACATGATCCAGATCCATAAATCACGCCATGATCCTTTGCAACATGCCACACTACCATGTCAGACAAGAACAATAAAAAAATCAACACGCCACATGAGAATCTTCAATTCTAATCATATAATCCAACGTGATCTAACAACACAAATAGGAAATGATCAAGAAACATCAACAAGAAACATGAAATACTATGACATCAACAGGAACAACTCTGTCTCATAAATCATACTCATCTCTACACTGTTCACCAGGAACACTAATCAACAACCACTGTCATAAAAGATAAATTTAGCTTGCCAACATCCAAAACAAAAAACTACTTGAGCTGAGAACACACATCTATGTCTAGAACTCACCACCAGGTTAGAAACCAAGAATATTGCATAACTGATCCAATAACCAAAATATTGTCTTTTCGTAGACAACCAAAATACCAAACTCTGATAAATCCTTCATGGCTCACTCAAATCATTATGCAAACCTTTGTATGTTGACATAGATCAACTACAAAAAATAATGAAACCATTTGTACCTTCACAACATCTGATATTCAATATAGTAGTCGTACCATAGTAATCTTCTCACTAAACATCTCAGGAACATTGTCACCAACAATAACAATATGTTGACATCAATGATAAAAAGATAAATGCCATCACATATATGCACAATCTCAATAATATCTCAACAATATCCCCCTTTGGCATTGATGACAACATATGATGTGAAAAATCAAATCATTGCACAAAGAAACAATATCAATAGTACTACCAACAATATCCACAATATGATTGTCTCTTCAACATACTTGTTTTACTATCTCTCCCCCTTAGTCTCATACTTATTTTTCACATGAATATCTCTCCCCCTTTGACATCAATGAAAAAGGAACATGCATGTACTGATGATGCAGGAGCATCTTGGGTCATTGGCAATCCTGCTCAACCAAAAAGATGTTTTTTTTTGTTCTTTAGTTTGTTTGGAAGCTGCTTGGGAAATACTTTGCTACTCAGGCTCTATTGATTGGTAAAGCTTGTCTACTGCTTGGGTTCTATTGCTCGGGCATGCTTGTTTTTTGTCACTCGGTAATGATTAGTTCTGCTGCTCAGTTCCTGTTGCCTGGGTTTCCCTTTTGACGCTCGGGTTCTATTTCCTGTTGCTCGGAGTGTTCTTTTCTTGAGTCCCTCTGTTGCTCAGTCAACCTTTGCCCAAGATGCGTATTTTGGGAGTTGGATCTTTGGCCGATTTATTCATTTAATTCCCGTTGTTGAATTGATTTGGGGTCTCTCATTGGGATCTATGTGGACCTAAATCTGGGTCTCTCTTATGGATTTGAGCTCCGACCTATTTGGTGGACTCTTGTATATATTCTTTTGTATTTTCTTAGTTTAGGTGATCATTCTTAGAGAAAGAAAGCAAATGTTTAGATATTGAGATCAAAGGTCTGTGATCTGTATTGTATGAAGATCTTATTGTAATTCATTGAATATATGGTCAAAACTGAGAAGGCCTTACAACCCGACATGTAATGATTTTGATCAAGTTAATATAAATGATCTCTACTGTTTCTTCTCTCATTGTGTTGTTGGCTTTCACATTGGTTTTGCAAGGTGGTTTGGTAGTTGGGAGTGCCTTTGGCCCCATCTCCCTTCCCCTCCTTGCTTTAGGTGGTATCAGAGCATTGGTAAGATCTAAGTTCCTTCTTGTAAACCCTAACCCTAGTTGGTATTGTTGTGGGGTAGCAGATTGCAATCTGACCTACAATTGCAGAGGGATTCAAGATGGTTCGTGGGAGAGGAAATGCAAATCCAGGTCTAGTTGATATGCTTAGACAAATGGCTGCTAGATTGAAAGCTGTTGAGAAAGCCCAACGAAGAGGAAGACATCTTTATGATGTTAGTGACGATGAAATTGAAGAGGTTCAAGGTGAAGCTGCACCTGCACCTGTGAAAAATCAAGAAGAAGAAAGATTCCTGAGATCTTTGACAAGTTTGAAATCCACACCTCAATTTAATCCTCTTGAGTATAGTGTAAAATTGGATTCTGATGAGTTGATTGATTGGATAAATGAGATGGAAAAGTATTTTGAATATGAGAATGTGGTAGAAGGTAAGAAGGTGAAGAGTGCAAGCACAAAGTTGAAGGTGTTAGAATAGTCCCAAAGGATAACTGAGAGGGGGGGGTGAATCAGTTATCAGTAACTTTAATTATTTTTACTTCTTTAACTTCAGAATATAATAAAGTAAATGTACATTCAGATAAAAGAGTACACAACACACAATTTGATTACGGGGAAACCAAATGGTAAAAACCCCGGTGGGAATGAGCACCCACAGTGAACTATACTTGTTTATAGTAATCCCTGTTAGAAGATCTTGCAACCCTGTTAGGAGTTTTTCTTTACAAAGAAATAAGTATAGTGACCTGGTTAAGGGTCTAACCCTATTAGGAGTCTTTTACAAATAACCCTATTAGGGGTGAGGACTCACTGTCCAAAAGCTCACTGCTTCAATGGTGAAGGCTACAACCTTCTGTAGAATAGATATGCACTATATCTGATGATGAA
>MU223639.1:9853-20858 GCA_018584345.1 Thuja plicata
TTTAAAAGACTGGTTTTAAAGTTAAACCTGAACTACGATGTCTCTGTGAGTTACGTAGGCAAGGCCATCTATGATGAGCCCCTGAGGCATTAGGTCTGGCCCTTAGGTCTTGTACTTTTGAGTTCTTCCAAAATAAGTAAAACCACAATTACTAAAAATAGCGACACTAGGGCACTAAACTCTTAAAAACTCTAAAGCGACACTAAAAAAATGCATGCGATGTCGAGCTATCGGCAATTGCCGATGGCTCGATGTTGCATGTATAGAAAATTCATCACACATCTATCGTACTTTTGACACTCATTCTGCGACACCTGGTTGTCATAATAGCGATGGATAAAATGTAACAACAACATGATACACATTATAGCCAGCTCGTATTGTGACACCTAGATGTCACTTTTTTCAGACGTGCGATGAATTTGCTATACATGCGACGTCGGGCTGTCACAAAATTACCAACGGCTTGATGTCGCATGTATACCAAATTCATTGCACGTCTGAAAAGCGACAAATAATATGTGACACCTACATGTCGTAATAGCAACAAATGAGATGCGACACTTACGTGTTGTAATAGCGACAAATAACATATGATGCCTACGTGTTGTAATAGCCATAGCTAAAATATGTAACAAAAACATGGTAATCATCATAGCCAGCTCATATTGTGATGGTTAGTACCATCGCAATAATGACAGACGGTACAACCGTCGTTAATTCCAACACCAAAACTGCAACACTTGTCTATCGCTAAGCCAACGAGATAGTGTCGAAAAAGTGATGCATAGCCGTTGAAAAGAGGTCTCAAATGTACTAGTGAAGGAGCCACCACAAAGAAAATATCTCTTCAAGACATCTTGTAAGGTAAATGGAAAGGTGTGTAAAGTCATTGTTGATTTAGGCTCTACTAAAAATTTGGCTTCTATAGAAATGATAGAAAAGCTTGGGTTGAAAATAATACCACATCCTAACCCCTATAAAGTGTCATGGTTAAGTAAGGATCAATAGACCCTAGTTGATGAACAATGTTGGGTAGATTTTGAGATTGGGGAGTATAAGGATAGAGTTTTGTGTGAAGTTGTAACCATGGATGCTTGTCGTCTCCTATTAGGGAGATCCTTAAAATATGACACTAGTGCTCAACATTATGGAAAGAGCAATGCATACACCCTAGTCAAGATTAGGATAAATTTCACAATGACACCTTTACCAGATGATAGAAAAGATAGAACTTTGACTAATAGTGTAATGTTGGTGGGTGAAAAGGAGTTTATGAAAGTTCTTAAGGAAGAAAAGACACCTTGTTTTTACATCATTGTAAAACCTAAAGAGGAGTCCCAAAAGAAACCAAAGAGTGGAGAAATAAGGAGAGATGTTGGTCGTAGGGAAGTGCAATAGTTGCTAGATAAGTATAAGGGCATAGTTGTAGACATTAAGATAGAGTCTTTGACACAAAAAAGGGAGATTAGCCATTGTATTTACCTCATCCCTAGTTCTACACTACCTAATAAGGATAATTATAAGTTAACCCCTAAAGAAAATGCAGAAGTATCAAGACAAATTCAAGGATTGTTGGAGAAGGGCTTCATTAGGAAGATTATCAGTCCTTGTGTTGTTCCAGTAGTCCTAGTACCTAAGAAAGAAGGCACATGGAGGTTCTGAATGGACTCTAGAGCCATCAACATGATCACTATCTGTTATAGGTTACCAATGCCAAGAATGGAAGACCTAATGGACTGTTTGGGAGGGGCAAGGTATTATTCTAAGATTTATTTGAAAAGTGGCTACAACCAGATCAGAATCAGAGAGGGAGATGAGTGGAAGACAACTTTTAAGACCAATGAAGATTTATTTGAATGGGTTATTATGCCTTTTGGTCTTTAAATTGCACCAAGTATATTAATAAGGCTCATGAATGATGTTCTTAAACATTTCATTAATCATTTTGTTGTTGTATATCTAGATGATATTTTGATTTTCAATAAGAATGAACATGATCATATAATGCATTTGGATATGGTGTTAAAAAGGTTGCATGAAGAATAGTTGAGGATCAACTTGGAGAAGTGTGTGTTCTTGCAAGAAGAGCTTGTGTTTCTTGGTTTTGTCATCTCAAAAGGTAACTTAAAGATGGATCCCTCCAAAGTAGAAGCCGTTTTGAATTGGAAAACTCCTAAATCTGCAAGTGAAGCAAAGATTTTTCATGGACTGGCTAGTTTTTATAGAAAATTCATTAAAATTTTCAATGGGGTTAGTGCACCAATGATTGATACCATAAAGGGAGGTAGAAAATGTCACTTTGTTTGGAGTGACGATGCACATAAATCCCTTTAGTATTTGAAAACAAGGGTTGCACAACAACCTATACGAGTCCTTCCTGATTTTCATAAAGTCTTTATAATTGAATGTGATGAAAGCAAGAGAGCCATTGGTGGTGTCTTGAGCCAAGAGGGGAAACTTGCGGCATTCTTTAGTGAGAAACTCAATGAGGCAAAGAAAAAGTATTCTACTTATGATTTAGAGTTGTATGATATGGTTCAATCTCTAATAAAATGGAGACATTACTTGTTACCATAGAAGTTTTTTGTTTACTTGACAACCCTGCCTTGAGTTTTCTAAATAGATGGGAGAAATTGAATTATAGGCACTTGAAATGGATTGAATACCTCTAAGATTTCACCTTCACCATCAAGCACAAGAAGGGGGTGGCTAATAAAGTTGTTGATGCTCTTAGTAGGAGGATTCTACTTGTTCAAGATATTCATTTGGAAAGTGTGGTCATTTCTGCTTTAAGGGATATGTACTTAGAGGATGAAGATTTTAGAGAAGCCTATCAAGTTTGTATGGAGTTAGGGGATAGGTATCATACTTATTTTTTAGAGTTTATCATTCAAGAAGGGTTACTATTTAAGGGTAGTCAAATTTGTAATCCTATGTGTTCAATGAGGGAGAATATCATTAAATAAAAGCACTATGGAAGTTTGTCAGGACACTTTGGGATAGACAAGACTCTTGATCTAGTTAAGAGGTTCTATTTCTGGCCTAAGATGTAGTCAAATGTAAGGAAGTTTGTAGAGTTTTTTTTTAATTTTTCAGAAGGATACAGGGCATAAATCAAATGAAGGCTTGCATACACCACTCCCCATCACTACCAAACCTTGGGATTCTATCAACATGGACTTTGTTTTAGGACTGCCCAAGACCTAGACTCGTTATGACAGTGTGTATGTGGTTGTTGACAGATTTTCAAAGATGGCTCACTTCATCCCTTGCAAGGCCATTAATGATGCTTTTCATATTGCAGGTTTGTTTTAAAAATAATTTGTTAGACTTCATGGTTTGGCCTTGTCTATTATCTCAGACAGAGATATGAAGTTTTTAGGACATTTTTGGAGGACACTTTGGAAGAAACTTGGTACAACTTTGTCGCTGTCATATGCTTACCATCCTCAATCAGATGGTCAAACTGAAGTAATCAATAGGTCTCTTGGGAATTTACTAAGATGTCTTACACAAGAACATGGTGCTACATGGGATAGTATATTGGCTCAAGCGGAATTTTCATACAATGATTCAGTTAACAGAAGCACTGGTTTAACCCCTTTCCAAATTGTGTATGGTAACCATCCTAGGGGTATCTTGGAACTCAAAGATGTGAAGTATTCAGCCAAGAGGAGTGCCCTATCATAATATTTTGTTGAAGTAATGAAAGACATTCATGAATAGGTCCAAGCCAAGCTGAAACATACCTCTACTAAATACAAACAATGTACAGATAAGAAGAGAAGGGAATTGGAGTTTGAGGTTGGAGATATGGCGATGATTCATCTCAAAAAGGATAGGTTTCCTAGAGGTTGGAGATATGGTGATTATTCATATGAAAATGGAGAGGTTGAGAATTTACTAATATGTCTTACACATGAACATGGTGCTACATAGGATAGTACATTGGCTCAAGCAGAATTTTCATACAATGATTCATTTAACATAAGCACTTGTTTAACCCATTTCCAAATTGTGTATGGTAACCATCCTAGGGGTATCTAGGAACCCATATATTTGAAGGATTTAGCCAAGAAGAGTGCCCTAGCAAAATATTTTTTTGAAGTAATGAAAGACATTCATGAACAGGTCCAAGCCAAGCCGAAACATACCTCTGCTAAATACAAACAATGTGCAGATAAGAAGAGAAGGGAATTGGAGTTTGAGGTTGGAGATATGGTGATGATTCATCTCAAAAAGGAGAGGTTGCCTAAGGAGAAGTACACTAAGTTGATGATGAAAAATTTGGGTCCTTGCAAAATTCTCTAGAAATGTGGAAACAATGAATACAAGTTTGATTTACCTCTTAGTGTTGGTTTGTCTCCTATATTCAATGTTTTTGACCTCTATCCTTTTAAAGTTACTGTTGGCGATCTATCTACTGTAGGTAATCAAGATCAGTACTTAGAGAAGTTGCTACAAGACTTACCCAAGAAAACTGCTCTAGAGATTGAGTACATTATGGACAATATGGTGAGTAAAAAATCTAGAAGGAGAACTTATTATGAGTTCTTGGTGAAATAGAAAGATCAATCCCTAGAAGATTCTTCATGGATGACAATCAAAGTTGCAGACATACCAACTCAAGAGACTTGAGTTTCTTTTGTCAAGAAGAGTATGGTGCAAGGAACCTCCTATATTTTTAGAGATAGGATAGATTTTTTTTTAAATAAAGGGATTAGATCCTTTGGATCTCCCTAATGTAAAGTCTTGGTCTGTTTTGTAAGGTTAAGGGTCTTAAGGTGCATTATAAACCTTGAAGTCTCCTTAGACCATTAAGGCCACATATTTAGTTGTTTAGGTGTTATTGGTTGTTTATGTTGATTTGAGTGTTTTTACCTTAGTCCAAGGTCCTTTTATGCTTAGATTCAATCCAAATTTCTTTGGAGTCATATTTTTTTAGTTATTTTGCTAAAATTGCAAAAACTGTCGAATGTTGTCAAATTGTAAAAAAGTTGCTCGAGCAACTTTTCAAAAGTTTCTCGAGACATTGAATTTGGAACACCAACAGTCACAACCATTCATAGATTAGTTGGATCATTAGAATGGAGTTATTTTAAGAGTTAAAACACTTCCTTTCAAGGGGGAAGTAGATTTGTATGACTTAATGATTTTGGAGGAATATGAACATTTTTTCTTGAGCAATTTGACTGTGTATGAAATTTTACGGATTTATTGATCAAATATAGTGAAAAAATATTGTAATGGTGTGAGTCTAATTTCATTTTCATTTTATTTTGTTCTATTTGGAGTTGATTAGTAGAAGTTAGAGGCATTTTTTTGCATACAGTCCAAAAACCCTTTTATTTTGAGGTAGTGCAAAAGATGGGGGCCCTAAATTGGAATTTAACTAGTGGATTTCAATGACCACTTGGAGAATTCAATTTAGGTACATGTATTTTATGATTCTAAAGGTTCAGGTCTTCATTTTTTTGTTTGTTAATTTTATGATAAGGCCTAGACTAAATATCCCTATGTATTTAGCCAATCAATGAAGTAAATGTATGTGCAGATGAATGTTCAGATTGATGGAACTTGGTAGGTTTATGTTTTGGGGTATTTTTAAGTATTAGAACAAGTTTATGTGGTTTTATTAACTCTATGAACCCATTTCATAACACTTGTTATGCAAACCAAGCCTAATTTGGCCAATTAGGTCTGTGTGTCTTGTAAGTGTTCAGAGGTGCTGGAGTAGAGTTGGCTTCTGCCACTTTGGGATTTTTTTTAACTTCCAAAAGGGTCCTCAAATATGTGGTTTATTTACATATTACCATTTCAAAATCAAAATTTATCCTAGGAAAACCACCTAGAAAAGGCTACAAGGGGTTCTAGGACAGTCATAGATCTTGGTGTTGTGAGAGTTTGGGAATCAATTGGTTGGATGATTCTATGTTCCCTAGGACTAAGTAAGGTGTTTCAACTATTGGGAAATATTTTTGAAACCATTGGTGAAGGTTTCTCTATTTTGGTTCAATTTAGGAAAGGATCCCTAAAGACCAAAGTGAAGACAAGTTGAATCTAGTATTCAAAGGGAAAGCAGAAAAGGAAGGGTGTAAAGGTGATTTTGAGGGTTGATATTCAACCTATTATAAATCTTGGTGAGGAGACAAAATTCAAAATTTGGTGGGTTGTGCCCATTATATTGGCTTCTTGCAGTACAACTCTGCATCAAAAATGCTTTGTAATGGCATAAAGTGCTACTAATAAGGAATGAAACCCTTAGAGTATCACAACCACAACATGCACAATGAGAGGCAATAGAAATTACGTGTACAAGTGCACTGGACCTACAAGAACCTTGAGAAAACCTTCAGAAACCCTAATGGTGGCACAAGAGACATAAAAAAATGATGAAAAATGAATGTGATGCAAGTACCTTAGGTCAGAGTTTTCTTACCCTAGGTTATCGACCAAAGGAGGTATTTTTTTACCTTTGAATCAAACAAGCTTTATGTTTTATTTTTATTTTACTATTCAAACCTAAATGTAATGTACTTATTAAGTGGTGTTCATATGTCACTTAATAAGTATTATTCTAAATGCAAATATAATTACATGTGCTTTTGAAATTGAAAACAAAATGAAATAATAAAACATTTATTAAAGTAAAATTAATTAAACACTTTACTAAATGCCTTTATTATTTCATTTTATTTATTTATGAGTCAATTGGTATAATTGGAGATTTAAAAGGAGGTTACGAATATTGTGGAGTAAAAATAGTGGTTATGAAGACTTCATGAGCAGTTACTCCTGAGTTTGAATCCTACATGGGTGAGTTATTGCTTGAGACAAGTTTTGAGTTAGTTAACTATATGTTTCTTCCAGTTACAAGCTCTTTTCATGCACTTTTTTCTTCAAATTCGACCCAATGAAGATACTTTGGAATGGGAGGAGAAATGAAGGTGGGACCATTAGTTTGAACTTAATCTAAGGAGTTCCAGTTCAGTTCAAGTGAAGTTTTGGCCTTGTTTCCACCTCTATTTGGGCTGAGACCTTTTATATAAGGTTTTTCATTGTAATTTTCTCCCAATTCTTTCTTCTTTCCCATATTTTGCTACTGCAAATATAGGCATATTTGTATTGAGCTCATATTTTTTAGTATTAGAGAATAATTTCATTTATATATTGTATAATAATATTGGCTCCCTTATTTTGAATGAAAAGTAACCTTTTTTCCTTCTCATATTTTGTGTTATCAGTGGTGGGTGACTGGATTAGATTTATTTCTATTGTTTATCTACACACCCTTTAGTTATTTTATTCATGTAATTAGTTTTAGTGCAAGTAAAATTCATATAATGCAGGTTATAGGTTGTGTTGTAAGGATTCAATAATTTAAATTCTAGAAATATTTGATTCCCTTTTTATTAGTAATAAAAACCTGAATCTTCATATAAAATAGATACATTGAGTAAATCATTTGAGTTGTGAGAAAATATTAATTATCATTTATGGTACATTATGAGTTCAAATAACTGTTAGAGTTTTTTGGAGATTCTAGACATTAAGGTGTATTGCCTTCTAGTTATCATTTCAATTCAAGCAAGTCCTTCTTGCCTTTTCTCTGTCAAGTTTTAACTTTTAGGTGATCATAAGGAGAACCATTTCACTCTGGAGGTCTACTCTCAAAATAGGACACCCACAACCTTAGATTAGTCTCATGTTCCACAAGATTGCAGAGCTTTTAGATTTTCATTAGGCGCAATCCTTCGTGGAAATTTTTTTTGGCCCACTCGATGGGATTTTGAACTAATTCCCAGTTCATAAGAGCTTCATTTATAGTTCTATTTTTCTATGAACATTAGTGTTGTTGGAATAACTATGGAAAGTTGGGATTGAGAGGGGAGGGGTGAACCAGTGCCACCAAAAATTTCTAACCACATTCCCTAATAAACCATATACTGCTGCATACTGATTACAGAGTTCATAACTTTGAAATAAAATTAATATAAATCTTATAAAACCATAATGTCAAAACATTAAAAAATGTAAATCATAACACCATGATTTTGGTAATGCATAAATCCTTGTTTAGAGGAAAAAATTGCGGTGGGGATGACACCCACAACCTTCACTAACTGCAGTATAAAGGATGCTCGATTAGAGCTATAAAGTTTAGCTATTTCTGATAGCTTACCTGATTAAGAGTTTAAAACACTTGTTAGGTATGCCTGGTTAAAGTATTTTTACAATCTCTACACTTAGAGATGTACCCTATTAAAGGATTTACAAAATATAAGATCGGTTAAGATCTACCTAGTATTGGAATTTAAAGCTCTTAATACAATAATATCAAATAACTTGACAATGTTTGTAATAAGTGCATCAAATGTAAATGCTGACCAGACTCTATGTTCTTTGATGTCTTACCTCAATCTCAAATTGTAACACTTCTCTATGCTACTTTGTTGTAACTGAATCTTTGCTTGATACTCTCTACTATGCTCTTGTTCATCAATAACTTCACTTTAATAAATCCTTCAACTTTCTCAGCAACAACAAAAATAGCTTCAACTCTCTCTTTCAACTTTCTAGATCATCCAATATATATATGAGATTATGCCTCTTAATCTTATGCGTTAGGTACACTGTGAATTTCTCTGGACCATTAGATCTTCTTTCGTGCTCGATCACTATGTCACTTTTACCTCGACACTTGTTATTTTTCTTGGAAATAACAAACTTTATTTTGCCACTTGATCTATGCCTTAGATCTTCACTCTAAATTATCTCAATTGTTGATCTTGTAAAAAACTGTTCTACATGCTTATAGAATCTTAATTAATGCTCTGACAATCCATTAAATGTGATCTGATCACATTTTGAATCAACTGTCTAACTCGGTTGAGTAAATCCTCTCTCTTGGTTAAATGATCTTCAATACTCGGTGAATATCAAATTAGTGTACTATACATGTGCTCGGTGTAGTGTGTCACTCAATAACTGTAGGTGCTCGATATATTGTCTTTAACTCTTTTACTTTACCGAATGCACTTAACTTGTTTGACTTGACCAACTATCTCACTGTGCATTATCGGCTCGCCTAATACTTGACTATCTCCTTTCACCGAATGATTCTTCTTGACTCCATGAATTTTACTAAACTAGTGACAAAAAAATATCTTATAGAGATAACAATCTCTCCCTTTGACATTAGTTGGGTATTTTTGATAAAAACTCCAAAGTCATCAAAATTTGTAAATCCCCCTCAAAGGTTACTCCCTATACATATACATATACATATACAACTCTTCTCTTCCTTTGTTTTCATTTTCCACATATATACTTTAAAAAAAAAATACAGATATATCTATATACATCTATCTATCCCTCTTTTTTTTTCAGACTAGGAATATATCTATCCCCCTTTTTTGACAAAAGTGGCAAAAGTAAAACTTATTTATCAAAAAGATGTTTATACCTCTATTGTACACCTGAAAGTATAGTCTCCCATGTGTCTCAGAGATTCTCTAGTACAACAATCTGCTCTGTGATGTCTGCAGATAAACCAACTATAGTGTTCAGTGTGATGACATCTGGAAAGCTTGCTAGTTCTTTGGCTTTCTTCAAGTGTGTCTACATAGATTGGATGTAGGGAATTAGCAATGCTTGCAGATCAAGAAATTCCAATATGATCTTATTCTCCTCTTGTCTTAATGAATGTTGAACTCCCATGAGTTCTAGCATTTTAGAGTAGTGAGTCTGGAATGATCCAGGCTCGGTAGATAGTTCCTTAAGATACTCAGTCAACTCATTGTCAATGTCTTCCTCCTTAATTTCCTCAGTAAAGTATGAAAGAATACAAAACTTTTGAAATAAAAAAATGATGGATGTCAATTGGGGTTCAATTTCAAAACACAACTCAAAAAGAGTTACCTTATCTACATTAATTTATTGCAATAAATATGCCATAAACTTGTTCTCCATAGACCCCTTGTGAATCTTCAACATGTATTTAGTCATATCCTTGTTGGGTCCTTTAATCTGTTGGGCTAAATCACCAACTTGGTCAAGTAGATTTTCAGATACTGTAGCTTCAAGAACAATGTCTTGGAAAATCTCCCTCACAATTTTTAATATGTCTACCTTCTTCTTCTTCGCCAACAACTTCTCATGTTCAACCTTTTGAGCTACTAACTCAAAATATATGGCCAATTATTTAGGCTTCATTACATTAGGGTCACCCTTTGACATGATAATAAGCTTGCTCAAATCAATAATTCACTTCCTCTTTTTGGTCTTCTTCTTTTCAATCATCTTTCTCTCGCCAGTAGAGCATTTAGAACATGATACCTTAGTTGCATCTGGTGACTAGGTATGTGTACTGGATATTCTTTCTTCTTCTTTGAATTCTTCTTGTGGTTTCTCTTCTTCTTTCTCTTCATCCCTCTATTTCTCTTCATTCTTCTATTTCTCTTCATTCTTCTCCTCAAGATGTGATTCTTGTTGCATTTCTCTTTGAGTGTCTTATGTCTTTTGTATATTCTGAACATTTGTTGTGTTGGTAGGTGGTATATTTTGTTTATGATCATATGTGTTAGTTGGGGGTTCCAATTTGGTGTTCTTTTCTTATTCGGTCTCAGTGGCCTTAGGTTCATCAACCTTCTCCTTATCTGTGTCTATAGGTGGCTCGATTTCCATGTCTGGTGTGTCTTGTACAACCTCAGTAGTGATATTTGTTGGAAATGAGATAAGTAACTGAGAGGGGAGGGGTGAATCAGTTACTCCAAAACAAATCCTTTGTCCCTTAGATGTCTTAAATAATTTAACACTATTACTCGGTCAATTAAGATATTTTTCTGTAACTCGGGTGTCAAAGTAATCTTTATAATATCCAATGCAATTATACTTTAGTGATTAAGTGTAGAAACATAAAGCATGAAACAAATAACATATACATAGGTGACACCAAGATTTAACATGGAAACCCAATATGGGAAAAACCACCAATGTAACT
>MU223639.1:31696-48237 GCA_018584345.1 Thuja plicata
TATCAATAAAAGATAAGTTGTTTTTGTTTTCCATCCGTGCATTGGTTTTCAATTCCCTCGACTAGTCCCTTGGATAAATCAATCTTGATTTCTTTATTGTGATCGTTTAAAATGCTGTGTGATCTTACTGCATTTTGATTTATTAATTGGTCTGCTCATTTTGCATGGTTAAGAATCCTTTTGATTTGTGGCCAAAATCAATTGGGCTATCATTTGAGGAGTTAAATTCAGTTAATTATCTGCAATAGTTCACACACATTTGAATGCAAATCAAAGTGATGAGTTTTTTATCACTTGTCTTCAGAATCCAATGCGTGTTTCAATATTTTGAAAATGGTCTTCTGAATCAAATTCTTCCAATTTGCTTTCAAATGCAAAACTGTCTCTAAGATTGTACGTAGGGTTGAGGATTGGATTGACTCCATTTGCCCAGGGTGAAATAGGCACTTGTCTTATTGATAAATGGAATTTGGTCATCTAATCATTTGTTTCTAGTTGTGGCATCCTATTCCTTTAAATTCATTTTGCATATCTATACTTAAACAAGTTTACAGTTGACAAAGGCTTTTAGTAGTTGTAGTTTATAATCAATTGCAGTTGAATCTCATCAAGCTCACTTGTCATCCAGAGGAATTCGTTAAGTTATTTGTTCGAAAAGATTTTTGAACGAGTGGAAATACAGGCCTACCAGCCTTGGCGATTATTAGCCAAAATTGCAGAGGTTCAAATCCACAAGGGATTGAACCTGTTCGTTGGCCAGAGCAAGCATTTCCAATCTGCTATTTTTGGAACCAACAGAATGCAGACTCGAGATTGCTAGAGCTAGGAGAGTAATTGTCAAAGTTGTCCAGCTCAAAAGTTGTAAGCCTTCCCAATAATGTATCCAGAGTTATATCCTTATTGCACCTCATCTCTTGAATAGCTAAAACTCTAATGGCATAGATAGGAGGTAAAGTTCTTAGTACCTTGCTGACCATTGTTGTATCTTCAATTATTCCACCTGCAGCTCCGATGGCACTCACATTCTTCTTGATTATTTCACTGTATCTTGTAATTTCTTCTCCTTATTTCATTTTCATCAAGTCAAATTGTCCTCTTAGACTTTCTGCTTTGGATCTCTTTACATTTGCATCTCCTCCATGAATGTCCTGTATTTTCTTCCACATATCATAGGCTGTAGGATAGTCCTTGATTTCATCAAATTTTGAGTAGCTGAGTGAAGAAGCTATGTCAATCATCATTATGTTATAAAGCTTCCATTCCATCATCTATTCCATAGTCATAGTCCATGTTGGTTCCACATATTTTCTTTCCAAAAATTGCAAACCAGCATCTCTGATAGTAGAGAGATGTAGCTTCATCAGCTCTTGCCATGCTAGGAAGTTGTCTTTGTTTAGCTTTGGGATCTCCCTTCTGTAAGACATCTATGATCTTTAGATCAGGTCTTGAAACCTTCGTTGAAAGCACTTGAAGCTCTGATACCAATTGTTGGAAATGAGATAAGTAATTGAGAGGGGAGGGGTGAACCAGTTACTCCAAAACAAATCCTTTGTCCCTTAGATGTTTTAAATACTTTAACATTGTTACTTGTTTAATTAAGATATTCTTCTGTAACTTGGGTGTCAAAGCAATCTTTATAATATCCAATGCAATTATACTTTAGTGATTAAGTGCAGAAACATAAAGCATGAAACAAATAACATATACACAGGTGGCACCAAAATTTAACATGGAAACCCAATATGGGAAAAACCACCAATGTAACTAGTTACTATTTTTCACTCTTCTGAAGTGAGCCCTGTTAGGATCCAACCCTGTTAAAGGTTACAATAACACACTGTTAGGTGTGACCCTGTTAAAGGATTTAATCACCCTGTGAGGAGCGGCCTTGTTAGAGGTCTTCAACACTTCAACATAGAAATGCTACCTTGTGAGAGGATTTACAAAAAGACTATTAAGTCTACTCTATTAAGAGATTTGAGATCACTTCTACAATTGTTAGAAAGTAACAATGAATTGACCTATATGTGTAAGCAACTGTCTTTGCTAGTTCAGATATCTGTTCTGATTATGACTGGATCCTTGTTGATCAGATGTTCTATTACAACTCTGAGTGATCTGTACTCAATTAGAATCCTATCTAATTTTGCCTTCACTCTTCATGTCACAAAATTCCACACTTCTTCTTGTCTTCAACTTTCACACACTCACACACATTCAATCCAAACTTGACCTTTCATATATATGATAAGCACTATCAATTTAGCTTAAATATACTTCTAAATAATAAGTCACAATTCAGTCAGCCTCATATAATAAATTAAATATAGAATGTAAATCACTGTTAGTCAACTGGCACTGAATGCTCGACCATGACTGAAATGCCCGAGTGACTCGGTCAACACTGAACTTCTTCAATACCCGACTGAACTCGGTTAACACTAAAACAACTCATTCTATTCACCAACTATGCTTGGTTTGAATGTAGACATTTGTGTAACATCACTACATAAGTGTATATATATGTGTAACATCAATGACAATACACAATTTGTATAATAGTCTTCAACAATATTGTCCTCAATTGTATAACTTTTCACTTGTGTCACGATTGGATCTTTACTTAGTAAAGGTGCATTGTCAAAATCCATGCACTCAGTATCATTTACTTGTGTGCCCATGACATCTTCATCCTTTGACAAATCTTTTGTAGGATCTACCTCCTCATGCATGTCTTCAATAATAATCTCTACATTATCAGTAGTTAGATTAGTAAGATCTACTTGATTTGCGCTTTCCTTTACCTTATCAATAGTGGTCGCACCTTGATTCTTTTCTACTTCCTAACACTCGATATCATCTAAGTGAAATATATCTTTCAATTTTGCAGTTGTTTCCTTCTCCACAGATTGTATATCTCCATTCATTATTCTTAGGGTTCTTCCCTTGACTAGAAATTTATTTGAATACTTCTTTAGTGCTTCATGAATTTCAAATGGTGCAAGGTTGGGAACAATATGTACAAGTGACCTCCCTCTCATTTCCTTCTCTACATTGATGACATACTTCCATCTTGCATCAATCTTATTGTACAATTTCTTTGGTAACTTGTGTGCAAGTTCAATGGGTGTTAATCTGTATTTTAGCAATGTCACCACAATGGCTTCTTCAATCTTCTTCTTATCTTCTTCATTCCTTTTCTCATATTTGCCTTGTCTAAAGGCTCCAAATCTTCCTGATTTCTTTAATCCTTCCAGAAAATCATCAAGACTTTATGGAACATGTGAAAGGTCTGCAACTAGTGTAGACTTGATTGCCTCATCAAAATATGTTTCACTATCATCTCCAAGCAATAATATTCTTCTGGTATGTGCAGGTTTTGTCCTTCCTTTGGATCTTACATAGGTCTTCTCTCTTAGTTTTACTGAGGATTCAGTGTACCTTCTAGTACCTCTTTTTCTCGGTGATAGTAGTAGCACAGGTTGTTTGTCAACTTCAACAATAGTTTGCTCATTTTTAGTGTCCTTAACCAATGTATCATCACCTCCAAGAGTTTTTGATAAATCATCAATCATCTTGCATGTTTTCTTGATTTCCTTAGGTATCACTATACCTTTCTTGATTTTATCTTTCACTTCTTCATAAGTTCCAAACCTCTTCCCTTTAGGATCAATTGGTTTAGCTAGCAATGCTTCTATCTGTTTCAAAGCAATATCAATGTCCAACTCATATCCTATCAATTCAGTCCATTCAAATTTAGGCTAAACAACCTTGATAATACAAACATCACTATCTACCTCAAAACATATATTATCCTGATATTTAGCAATTAGTTGAGGTGGAACTCTATATCTCTTATGCATCCTTTCTTGAAATTTCAAAAAGTAATCAGATGTAATTGCATCAAAGTTGTCTCCTAGACTTTGTATATATTTTTTCCATACTATATCTCCAATAGAGGGAAATGAATTCTAATAGTAAAATAAAATACATACCAATAATGAACCAAATTTCAAAGTGTTGGTCTTCGCCTTTCTGATTGTATTCATGTTGTCATCTATTTGCTTCAATAAAACTTCACAAATATCTATCTAAAGTCTTTTTAAAACTATCTTAAATGCAAGTTCTACTGCTCCACATGGTACACTATCCACTCAAGATGATTCAAATGATTGGTAAGATATGATATTGCATGCATACCTTAACTTGGGATCCTCCACAGTAGATATCCTCATTCCTCTACCATCCCATTGTGCCTTGGTTATCTCAGTGAGCTTACCCTTGTCAATTTGCTTTATGGCATTGGGTCTGTCTCCAGTAGGGAATTTGGTGATGATGTGCAAGACATCCTTCATTATCTTGATAGGTTCATCCAACCACATAAACTAGTTATGTACTTTTCTAAATACCATCCTTACCTATTTGGGCTTGAATACCCTCGGTAAATGTATTACATGAGTTAAACCTTTTGTTTCCAGATGTGTATTCTCATCCTTAAATTTTCCATTTATGCACAACTTGTTGAATGAAGCATCAATCTCTAATTCACACAAGTCTTCAATCTTGCAATGAATAAATGTGTGGACATCTTCAATCAAAATTACTCACAGAGGGATTGAGGATAATGCTCCCATCATATTTGTTTTTGTGGATTTAGCTGGGGGAAATTTTTTCTTAGGGTTCACTGGTTCAACATTATTTACTAACACTTGTATCTGCATCCTTGATGCCATGACTATCTTCAAATGTATCATTTGAACAAACTAGGACACACTTGATAAAACACGGCTTCACAAACACAACTTGGTATTCAACAATTATCACACAAATGTCTCACAATGCTCTTAGAAATACCTTGGAATCATCATGTTACTCTTGAATTGATCGGTCTACTTTTCTCAAATGCTCTTTGAATTTGTTAGGTTCAAATGAATAAAAAACTAACTTATTTATAGCTTTCCCATGATTAGGGTTTCCAACGGCTTTAATTATTTGCATTAAATGCACTTGCCTAGTCCCTTATACCTTTATACCGACAACATAGTTACTTTGCTTAGTCGAATAAACAAAATAACCATATATTACAATGTTCAAACAAAATTTCACAACTATCCAAACGCATCTTGATATCATGATATGGATCTTAACTCTAATGCTTAGGAACTGAAGTAAGATTTATGACAAGCATGTAGTTCCTATATACCTCTCATCACTTAGGTGGAGCTCGGTGCACCTGACTTGGTAGAGATGGTGTTTTCTATGGTTCCCAATGATGTTCCATCTTCACAAGTCTTTCTCCTATATGTTTTGTTCATTTATTCTTTGATTTCTTCAATAGTAGGTGGTGCACTCCTTGTAGATTCATATTCAGCTGGTGCATCTCCTCGATATCTACAATTCCTTGCTAGGTTTCCTACCCTATGACAGTGGAAACATGCCATGCCAGGGCTCCTCCAAGATCTTTTGTTATTCCTTTTGTGCATCAACATGCAATTTGTAGCAATGTGTCCATATCTTCCACAATATAAGTTCATGAATCCTTGTATTATAATCCCATGGTATAGATGTTCCTTCTCGGTTAGTATTTGCTTTCTCTTGGATAGGCATCCACTTATCATTTCTTTTCTTTGTTTGACATTCTTCATATTTGTGACCATATTTTTTGCAATTCTTGTAGTAACCATCAAACTTAGGTTACCTTGTGTTGTGTTGGTTCTGCACTCAAAATATTGATGCACATACTTATTACATCTAAAGAAATAACCATTAAATTTAGGTGTACTCGATACTTTATCTTTTCTGCTTCTGCAAACATTAGCTGCGTGTCGAGGTTTCCCATAATAATTACAACTTGTCTTCTTTAGTTTCAGTGGGGGCACAATACCTTAATCTTTCAGTGGATTAGATAATTCTCCTTTCTTGGTAGTGTTGTTCTCAATGAATCCAATTCCTGATTTGGCATTCGGTTGCTTCCAATTCCTGATCTCAGCTTTCAGTGCTTGGTTCTCAAACTCCTTTTGTGTATAATCTTGATTTGCATTCGGAAGTTGGTCGGTCATATTATAGTGAACTTGGGTTATCCTTAAGATCTCATTATCATTCTCTATTAACCTAATTTCAACTTGTCTTTTGTCATCTTCTACCATTCTATTTTCATCCTCAACTATCCTTTTTCCTTAAATCAGTTTGGTCATTCTTATGTTGTTCGCTTCAAGATATTTCTTCATCAAATCCAACAACTCGTTAAGTGAATCATTCTTTTCAAGTAGTTCTCTTATAGATGATTTAGATTCATCAGTCACTCTTCCTTCAGATGTTGTCTTAAGTGTATCAAATTGATCTTGTGTGACCTTGAGTTTATCATATAGTTTCTTTCTTATCCTTAGAGACTTCTCAAGTTTCTTTCTTAGATCAATTATTAACTCTCGTACACTCTCCAACTCAAATTCAAGACCATCAATCCTTTTAGATTTCCTATAACTTTCCATGACTATGATCTTTAACTCTGAGGTGGTCAAACATTTAACTCAAGAGTACTAGCTCTAATACCAAATGTTGGAATAACTATGGAAAGTTGGGACTAAGAGGGGATGGGTGCATCAGTGCCACCAAAAAATTTCTAACCACATTCACTGATAAACCATATATTGTTTCCTACTTATTACCGAGTTCATAAATTTGAAATGAAAGCAATTTAAATATTATAAAACAATAACATCAAAACGTTAAATAATAGAACTCACACCACCGTGATTTTTCTAATGCTGAAATCCTTGGTTAGAGGACAAAAATGAAGTGGGGATGACACCCACAACCTTCACTAACTACAATATAAAGGGTGCTCAGTTAGAGCTACAAAGTTTAGCTATTTCTGATAGCTTACCTGGTTAAGAGTATAAAAGACTTGTTAGGTCTACCTGGTTAAAGGATTTTTACAATCTCTACACTTAGAGATGTACCTTATTAAAGGATTTACAAAATACAAGACTAGTTAAGATCTACCCAGTATTGGGATTTAAAGCTCTCAATACAATAGTATCAAATAACTTGACAATGTCTGTAATAAGTGCATCAAATGTAAATATTGATTAGACTCTATGTGCTTTGATGTGTTACCTCAATATCAAACTATAACACTTCTTGGCTCTGCTCTAATGTAGCTGAATCTCTATTCGGTGCTCTCTGCTCTACTCTTGTTCTTCAATAACTTCACTTCAATAACTCCTTCAACTTTCTCAGCAGCAAAAACAATAGCTTCAACTCTCTCTTTCAACTTTCTAGATCATCCAATATATAGATGAGATTATGCCTCTTAATCTTATGCATTAGGTACACTGTGAATTTCTATGGATCGTTAGATCTTCTTTCCTGCTCGGTCACTATGTCACTTTTACCTTGGTACTTGTTTTTTTTCTTGGAAATAAAAAACTTTCTTTTGTCGCTTGATCTATGCCTTAGATATTCACTCTGAATTATCTCAATCTTTGATCTTGTAAAAAAATGTTCTACGTGCTTGTAGAATCTTAATTAATGCTCTGACAATCCGTTAAATGTGATTTGATTATGTTTTGAATTAATTGTCTAACTCGGTTGAGTCACTCCTCTATCTCGGTTAAATGATCATCAATACTCATGACTATCAACTCAGTGTACTACACATGTGCCCGATGTAGTGTGTCACTTAGTAACTGTAGGTGCTCGGTATACTATCTTTAACTCTTTTAATTTACTGACTGCACTTAACTTGTTTGACTTGATCAACAAGCTCGGTGTGCATTACCGACTCACCTAATACTTGACTATCTCCTTTCACCGACTGATTCTTCTTGACTCCATGAATTTGACTAAACTAATGACAACAAAATATTTTGTAGAGATAACAAGTGTTTTCATCCTTCAGAGGTTGAGAAAATCATACCCGACGACTCCATTCTTTTCGTTTCAAGATCTAGTGAGTATAACATATGAGAAAAATTGGAAATAGACAAAGTACAGATAAATTTGAGTATTAATAAATTCAACCACCAAGAAGAGGAGGTAGGACAACATGAAGAGCTTCAAGTTTTCCAAATAAATCAGGAAGGTATGCTCTTTCTAATCCTAGTTCTTTAGTTGCAACTTATAGCAATCCTTTATTCTCAAGCTTTGCAACTCAAATACCAGAAGGTTCCATGGTTCCTAGTAGTCCCAATCAAGCAGTTGAAAATACCTTACTAGAAATTAATCAAGTGTTACCAATTACTATAATTCCAATGGAAATTCTTATAAATCATGGTTTTGTTCCTTTCAATCAGGGAAGCTCCTTGAACTTGAAACAACATGATGATATCCCTATGATTTCCTTGAAAAGTGTTCCTTTTTCATAGGAGAGGACCAAGCTACACCCATTGATCATGTCAGAGATGTAGCTTCTTTGTGTGGATCACACCATATCACAAAAAAAAAAATTGTAGTCAGATTGCTTGCAACATCATTCAAAGGAAAATAACTTGCATGATTTAGACATTTGTCTGTGAATTCCATAGCAACTTGTGATCAGTTGGGTTCTATTTTGTGCACTCATTTTGAAAACAAATCAGATAACCTCTCTTTGGTTGAGTAGTTGACCACCATCAAGAGAGATCCTCATGAGTATATGATAGATTTCAACTAATATTTTCAAAAAACATGGGATAGAATTCCACCTACGGTAAGGTCATATGTTGATAATTCATTTTTGCATTATCTTAAGGCTCTTAACAGTAACATTTAAGTTATGATGCAGTCTATGGGTGGCACAACCTTACCAACAACTTATAAAATTGTTATAAGGGAATAAATTTCCTAGTTCAAGCTGGTAGTATAGCTCCAAGGCCTCCAATGCTATTTTTCCTTGAGATACAACCAATAAACCCTGTAATACCACCTACTATAGATGTTGTCCCTTCAATTTCATCCTTTAATAGTCAAGCTGCAACCCAAGAGAATGTTGTTCCAAGTTAATACTAAGAGCTACAAGAGATAAACATCATGTTGAAAACCTTTGAAAATGGGATAGTAATTCTCAATAAGAAACACAACCAGGATACTAGACCATATCAAGCCCCACATCAACCTAAAAATCCTACATACCAAGCTGATAACCAAGGAAAAAAGATAAATTACAATTTTAGACCCAATCATCTCTATAATCCTAATACTCCTAGTTCTTCAAGAGAACTTGAACCTTTGCAAAACAAATTGGCACAAGAATATGATTGGTGTTATGCATGCAATCCACAACATGATTGGACATCTTGTCAAAAGGGGTTATTGAATCAAGCTCTCATGGCTCAAAATATACTACAATAAAAAAGGATTTACCACAAGAGACTAATGAGAAATAGGGTTCTAAAGATTATCAAAGCACACCTAATGTAGCCTTGATATTGCCAAGGTGAGGAATTTTGTGGTGCAAACTTCCCACAAGGTCAAAATCAGAGCTATGTTCCTATTGAAACCAATACATGATCAAAGAAAATGGATGTATATATAGGAAAAAAAGATGATAAAGGTCAACAACAAGCTGATAATGCAAAAAAATCAAGGTTCTATAGGCATACAAGGTTAGGTTGTGACTCTAGTTTTATAGAATATTTAGATTTTTCCAAGAGGTTAAGTACTACCAACTAGAGGACAACCTAAATCACATGTACCACCTCTACAAGACCAAATAGGTGTTACTGTTACATAAATAAAGAAAAAGGTTAGTACAACTTTATCCAATATTTTGGATCATTCAATGAAAGCTACAGTTAGTAAGTTAATGATTAATACTGTAGACATCCAAAAATGTCTTAATTCTTATATTAATTAAATTATTGATTTAACTAATTCACTTAGCCTTTTTAAAATTAAATTAATTTTATTTATTTAATTTTAAGCATTTTTCTCTATTATTTAAATAATTATAATTATTTATTTAGATAATTCATTATCATTCTCTCTTTTAAATTAAATAAATTTTATTTATTTAATTTTGCGTCATTTTCTCCTATTTATTAAATAAACATTTTTATTTATTTTATAAATTCATTAATCCTTTTCTTCTATTTTCCTAGTCAATCACGTACAATCACACGGATTAACTTCAAAATATTGAGCTTGTGACACTTGTCACTTGTCTCTTCATTTGACCTTTCAAAAAGTCAACTCCCCTCTTTTTAACCACTTAATCCTAGCCACTCATTTCTTTTGCCTCTTAATCTCCTTCACTTCCACCAAAACCCTACCTAACCTTTAATCTCAACCACTCATTTTCCATCTCTTAATCCTAGCCCTGCATTTTCATAAGAAAATCCATAAAAGGAGGCCTCACTCCTCATTGTGCAACTAGTAGTTAGTTAGTGAATGTAAGCATTTTGAGCACTTGAGCACTTTAGTTTTTCATACTAGTTTAGCTTGAATCAATCAATAGGATGTCTCTAGTACTAGAGATGTGCTACCAATCAACCAACGTGACATTAACATGTAGGAAATCTCTCGATCATCCTCTTCCCAAACCTCACAACCTAAATAGGGACGCCAACATACCTGGTCCATATCATCTAGCATCTAGTGTCAGTAATCCAACTTGTCTAGATGAGGCTGGACAATCACTTTAATATATATAAATATAAATGACCAATCAAGAGTTTGAGCTCTCGCAACAATGGGTCTAGTGATTAGGAGGTTTTCCCAAGTCCAAATCTGTAGTAACACGGAACCCACAGACAATGCAACACTATGTCTATACACTACACAACGCAAATCATGATATAATTGTGCCAATAGACATGCACCCCAAGAAAATTTGTGCGACTGACCAATCATATCCTCTATAATCTGACCCCAACCTATCAAAAAACCATGACCATGTCTATCTGGTAGAAGAAATCCTCCAATCAATCCGACAAGTATGGAAGGAAAAGGATCGTATGAAAGAAAATCTATCCATGGAATCAAATCATCTCCAATAATAGGATCTTCAAATACATGTCAGAAGACCTCTCCATCATATACCTAATCATAATATACTATCTCCCCCACCATTGGGATGTGTATAATCCTATAGACATCCTCAGGGATGTCTATAAGCGACATTTTATCCAAGTTTACACGCTACAATAATGGCACACACTACAAGATTCTTGTACATGCTAAAAATATTTACGGATGTGCTATAAAATTGTTACTTTTGCATGTCAGTATGATACACGCTACTTTAACCTATCCTACACGCTAAAATAAACCTAGGGCATTTGATTACATGAGTTGTTTCACACTGGGAGACGCGCTGAAAGATACTGTGGACGCGCTACTTAAAACCTTGTACATGCCAAAACTCATAAAAAAATTGAAAACCTATCTAAATCTGTACCCAAATCTTAAAATGAGAAAATAAATTCAAAATTTAACTACGAGGAGCAAATATCGAGACATACTAGAGGCCCATAGTTGGTTGGGCACTGGAAATGATGACCTCACTCGAACAGTTGCTCCCGAAATGGCACCACCATCTCTGCAACAAAGGGGTAAAATCTTCTCTAAGAGGGTAAAATGAGAAAATGGTAGGGGTTAACACCAATTTTCACCCTTATCTATCCACCCAAGTGCATTTTAAGGGGTTTTTTTTTGTGTTATAACCTATTTACTCTTTCTCATCATATTTTTTGTACCTGGGGCAATTTTCCACTTTGTTTATTATCGAGAAACACATTGAAATTACAATTCACCCAAAATTTTAAATTCTTTTCCAATCATGATATTCAATAAAAAATTTCAAAAATCAATTTTGATATGTTACCCGAGGGGGCATCTAGCATCAGAATACCAGACAATCTTAATCGAAGCATATTTTTGTAATTAGGAGCATTAAATGATAAAAATTCAAAATAATCAGTAAGGTATCAAAACTAAGCTGAATTTTTCATCAAGGATTCATATCAAATATACACTGAGGTAACATCAACATCAATCAAATATGCATCAAAATCAAACATCAAATCTGCATCAATCAAATTTGCATCAAAATCAAACATCAAATCTGCATCAATCAAATTTACATCAAAAATCAAACATCAAATCAGTATCACACATCAAATCAAGCATTAGTTATCTATATCAAATCAGACATCAGATTGAACATCAGGATATCAAAACATCAGGTATTCTTTGAACCAATGTGCTTTGCACATTGATTCAAAGAGGGACATTTGTTTACACCCTAAATTGGTAAACCAAAGTCAAAGTGCTCAAATCAAGTCAACATCATGGATTAATTAACAAAGTCAATTAATTAATTAAATACAAGCCAAAAGTAATTAATTAAACTATGTAATTGATTTAATCAATTATTTATATAGTTCAATTAAATAAAATAAAATCCAACCCATCTAATTCCCTTATGTGGCTAATTTAATTAATTGTTTGAATTAATTAATTCTTAATTTCAACAAAGGGGACAAAAAAATTAATTAGCTAATGAGAAGAGAGGATGGAAAGCACATGGATCACTCCAAGATTTGCTATCTTAGCCACTCATTTAGCGTTTTCTATCCTCACTGCTCATTTTGTCATCTTTTCCCCCTATTTGAAACACAACTCAACCCCTCTCATCTAACCATGGTTAAATCACTCTACCCCCTACCCTTGGGGAAATCCTATAAATAGAATGCATTTCCTAGTACAAACCACCAATTCACCTCCACTATCATTTGCATCATTATTATATTCAAATCTACATCCATTGTTTAGAGTAATTTGAATTCAATTTGAGCATTGTAATATCATAATTAGGATTTAATTCATCATTTTAGTATAATTGCACATCATTCTCATTCTCATTTTAGAGGTTGACACTTTAGGATTCCTCATTTGTAGCTGAGAGCATTCATAGTGTCCTTCTAACTAGAGAACTAGGGGATGTTTTTCAATTTATTCAATTAAGTTATAATTATCTTGCATCTTTCATGTTTTTGAGTTGAATTGTTGAACTAATCCTATGAAGGTATTTCTTGATACACAAGTACAAAGGGGAGGGGGGAAGGATGGATAGCTAGGGGAGAGGTACAAAGATAATGAGGGAAGGATGGATAATTAAGGGAGAGGTACAAAGATAAGGAGGGAAGGAGAGGGATATAAAGAGGTTGGGGGGAGGGATGGAGGCATATAGAGAGATACTGACACATAGAGATGTAGAGAGATAGAGATAGAGATAGTGGGAGGGATGGAGACGTAG
This sequence comes from Thuja plicata, assembly GCA_018584345.1. Classification (NCBI taxonomy): domain Eukaryota; kingdom Viridiplantae; phylum Streptophyta; class Pinopsida; order Cupressales; family Cupressaceae; genus Thuja; species Thuja plicata. The sequence goes on from MU223639.1 coordinate 44,934, forward strand.
AAAGTTAGAGTTGTGAATATGATGTTTTTAGTGTAGGCACAACAAGAGTGTGCTTTGTATCAAACCTTCTTTCATTTTTAGTTCCGCATAACATGAGTGTATTTTATGGAGCTAAAAATACACACATTTTGGATTCTACAAACTGCATCTTTGTTTTTGCTTATAGTAAATGCAAGCACATTTTGGCTTACGCTTGGACTTTATTTTTTCTCATTTTCACATGATTGTTTCCTGCATTCTTATTTCTCAACTTTCGTATTGTTAAGTTTATACATTATGTATTAAATCTTAATAAAATCACCACCATGATGTCACATCTTCTAAGCTTTCTAACCATATAGTTTTTTTAGATTTAAAATGCATTAACATATTTATATTTAATTTCTCTCACAAACATTTTCAGAGTTATCATACACATATGTTTTGACTTTTTTTAATAAATTTTGACATAATTGTCATAATTTGAAAAACAATATATTATATTCGTCTTTATTCTTTACACATTGGAATTATTTTTTCATTTTTTATTATTTTGGTGCATTTTTTGTGTCACACATGCTGAGTGATGTGATTTTTAGGATGCATCCACTTCGAAAAATCATAAAACAATATAAAACTTCTAGTAGTAGTTGTTATCTATCTTTCCACCAATAGAGTTTTCAAAATACTAAATGCAACTAAAAAAATTGAGGGGCACATACTACATATTATAGTATGTTTCACTAGAAAAGAAGAAGCACTTTTGTGTGCGTGAAAGCTTTGATCCTCTTATTATTGTTTATTTTTAAAAATCCTTACAAGTCTAGAAACTAGATTTAGAGTACAATTTTTTTTTGGTATCTTCAAAATTTGAGTGCATGAATCGCAAATTAGTCCTCCAAGTTTAGGTTTAACTAATTTTAGAGGAAAAGTGGCCACTTTTGACTCCCTTTTTGTGTACCATATTGGTGCACATCAATGCAAATTTCATATTCTATCTTGGCTCAATTTAATTCCAAACAAAAATTTTAATATATTTATTTGCTAATCAAATTTAATTAATTTGACCATATCATATCAAATTATATAGAGATATAGATATATTCAGACACACACACACATACATACATTCATTAACATATAGATATACATATATACATATACATATACATATGCACAAACACACATATATTACACACATATGTATAGATGTATATATGTATGTGTGTGTGTGTAAACAAACTAGAGATAATTTCAACTTGGAGAAAAAAAATAATATAAAAAAATTGAAGGAGAATCCTAGGATTGTACCACCTAATAATATTGTTTTTCTTTGATGGTAGTGTGTGTAATGACCCGAACTGGGTCTTTCCCAATTTTCACCAATAAATCTCATACATATTTAAACATTTAAATGCATGCAATAAATCATTGATTCGATAACAATAAACCAACAAATATCCCAATAAAACCCTCAACAAATATTATTGCGTAAAACAACAACAATACAATAATAATGGGATTTCCACAATCCAAAATCTGAACTACAATTTTCAACAGAATGAAAATCAACAGAAAAGAACCTGTGAATACAATGGCGAACTCTGCTATGAATTCGCACCGTAGACAAACTGGGGCTAAATCCAATCCACCTCTGAGTCAAAAGGGTTTCCGTCCTAAAGGCTGAATTTGAAAGCTGAAAGCTTCTTGATATCTCCAAGAGATAAAAATAATATCCAAAAACTAAGCATGCCTTAAATGAGCCTTCAATCCTTATTTTAAACCAATGGCTGTGACTCTTCAGTTTCCCCTCTCCGTCTTTTCATATTCTCACTTAAAGTCGCTTTTTAAATAAATATAATCATTGGTTATAAAGTGACATAATAAAATAAAGTGAGGAATCTTCTGGCATTAAAACGGAGGACCAAATGAACTCGGATGGAGACGTGTGATAGCTTGCCAGAAAGCTCTCAACGAGACACTCTGAGTACACTATAGAAATGCCAGGTACACTGATTTCTTCCTACTTACTATAGATGGTAAGCACCCTGGAAACCCTGTGGAAACTGATCTGATTGGCCTGAAACTGAAAACACCTAGGCCAAACACCCCTTTGATCCTCTGCCGAACCTCGGTTAGCCCACCGGACCATGATGAAAAGGATAACTATAAGACATGATATAATGTACCCAAAAAGGGGACATTACAAATCATCCCTTCCCGGAGATTGCTTGCTCTCAAGCAATCAATATCTGCATGCTGCGATCATAATACCTGGATCCCAAACCAACCTCAGGGAAACTTCTCCACCAACCTATCGTGTGAAGCTGAAACATATATTATGTCCAGACCTATGAAGCCATTCACACAACAACAACACAACAACCAACCTAATGTCAGGATCCCAAATCACTGCAGGATCAGTCATACCAAACTACCCTGTGTCGCCATCATTTGTGAGAAAGTCCTCAACCCAATTGAGAACCTCACGCCAACTGAAATCACTGGAACCTCTACGGTCAGATGCAGGGAGGAACCAAACCTCACACCTATTGACTCCTTGAGAAAATACCAACCACCAGTACATCCCTCCTGGATCCCATAAGCAAAAGGGCCATCCATCTCCCTAGCTGGTTGAAAAAAACTGAGGCCTGATTACTGAGTGAATCACTAGAAATGTCCAATTGCCATAACACTGCCCCTCTGATCTGTCATCCGAACTGGAAACTGTATTGAAAAGGAAATATACGCAGACTTTCAGATGAGGTTTCCATCTGCAAGTGAGGAAGCATACCAAACCAATCACTCACCCCACACCTCTGTAATAACCGGGAAATAAATTTATCTGTAGGTGGGCTGAATGAAAAACCAAAGGCATCCCATATAATGTGGCCAATATGCGATGCACTAACCAACTCTACTGGAATCCCTGAATCAGTATGATAGTGTAGAGGGGTCATGGTTGTGTGGAAATAGGAATGATCCAAGGGATGCTCACCAAAATGAGACATCTCACCATCAACGAGAGGTAGTGCACGGAAAGGCACATCACCCATCATGCCATAAGACATAACTGCCCATCCTGGACTGTAAAAGTTGATAAATGCAACTTCACCCAAGATCACCTGCATGCAAGACAGTTACAAGAAGAAGCAAGACAGAAGAGAGAAGACAGAAAGCTATGGCGGCCAATAGGCTAGAGACTGCAAAACCATGTTGACAGAAAAAGCTTCTATATTCAACAATAAAGAATTACAAAATGATCTCCTTAAGAAATACAAAGCGGTGAATCCTTATAAAGGATACCGAAACCCTAAAAGGGAAA
>MU223639.1:68554-96395 GCA_018584345.1 Thuja plicata
TAATACTGTTGCATTTGGTATAGGTGCGTCTATTTTTCCAGGGCATTTCTTGACTCCTCTTTGACGAAATCCACACAAATGGCCTACCACACGATAATATGAACTATTCCTTACTACATCACAACCCAGACATTTCCAACAGAATCCACCACCTCCGGGAAGGGGACTTAAAATTTCAACATACTTCCACAAACGAGAATCAGAAGGGAGTTCTACTATTGGGTCAGTATTGCGGTTGCCTACTGAGGAAGAGGTAGATGCCATTTTTTTTCCTTTTCCTATGACAATAAATTTTTATACATATTCAATATAATAATAAAACAAGAGAATGTAAAATTTAAAAATTCTGGAAAATAATGGACAAATGAAAGAGAAATGAAAATAAAATAAAATGCTTAAACAAAAAAACAAACTTGACGCAAATGGAACAAGAACTTACCTCTTCCACTCATTGTAAGCTTGCACAGGTGTAGAAATGAGGCACAATTACTTGAAGAACGTCCACAAATCAAGCTTTCAACTCCTCCTTGCACAACCAAGCTCTTTCTCAAACACCTATTTCCTCTTGCTCAAGACCAAATAAGCTGTTTGCACACCACAAATGACAATTAGAAGCAAACAAAAGCCTTTAAACTCACCTTCTTAGGGCTGTGGATGCCAAATTTTTATAAATTTTGGCATAAAAAAGTGTTTTCCCTAAAATCACGCCCAAAATTCGGCCCAAATTTGATTTTTTTCACCAAATTTGCCTGGGTTCGAACCATGCCAACCCGGGTTCAAATTTGGTCTGCTGAAAATCGAACCCTGCCCTGTCAGTCCGGACCCACAGTTGAACCAGACCCGGACCATGAACTGGTTCGAATTTGTCCGGGTCCGGGGGGGTCCAGGGCCGAACCTGGTATCCTAGATGACATCCAGTATCTAAAATCTAAAACATGCTAGACATTCTTTGTTTCACTAAACAACTCCGCACTATCTGGATTCCAGACAGTACTGTAGTTATCAGACCATAAAGTCACACAAATATTACAGATAATGCATGATGTATCACAACTTCTATGACATCCAGTATCTAAAATCTAAAACATGCTAGACATTCTTTGTTTCACTATACAACTCCACACTATCTGGATTCCTTGTTTGGTTGCTAACTGTCAAAACCACGTTGGATGTAACCTCCTCATGCACCACATTGCTGCCTTCATTAGTTTGAAATGTAGTCCTACCCCATTTTTCTGATTTCAGGTTTTGCTCCTCTCTAGGATCTCTTTTGTTATACCTGTTTTCAAACTCTAGAATACCTTGTAGAAATGGTTGGTTTTCTTTCTTATTTTTAGCCCAAGTTTGGCCGTATAATATCTCAGATGTATTGATTGTAATGAGACCTTCCTCAAGAAGCTTCTCGAACTTTCTCTCCGAGATCTGCATGGTGACAATGACCCATGAGACAACAAAGAATATGAGTTTCTTAGTAAACTCAGTGGCAACCATCCCCTACCTAAAATCTCTACTCGTTCTTATAACCCAGATAAAATTTTGGCATTACCAAACATAATCTCATTCCAATTTATTCTATTGTTCTAACTTGTAAGATGAAAGTAGAAAAATTTCCAGATTTCTTTAGCTATAAGACAATTTAAAAAATGATTGATTCATTAGGGATTCTGCATTTGCTACACAAATCCACCTCATTATTAAACATTTTGTTAGGAAGCCTTTGAAGGAGGAGCCATCTGAAACAAACTTTCTTTGGCTCAAGATTCCATGAACCACACATTGACACTTTGTCATTCTTTATTATATAGATTCACTTTCCAACAATTGTTTTGATTAATTAGCAAAAGCAGGTTTTGAAGGGACCCGAAACCCTTTACAAACCATTACATCGGAAGATTAAACTTTAAAGTCCACAAGAAAAAAAATGGGAACAAACCAAAAAACATGCCTACTAAGAGGCAACAACACTAACAACGAAAAAGACAGAAAACACCAGCAAGAAAGAAACCACCTAAACGAAAACCCAATTCAAACCCTAGCTAAAGAAGAATGACTCATCATGGTCTCATCCATTTTATCCTAAATTTCCTCCATCCTTCCAATGATGGTTTTGATTTCATTGACACTCTTATTTGTAGTAGGAGACTTCTTGACACTAGCCCTGGTCCTCATACTTAGCCCACCACTCTCACCTTGTGCATCATCCCCTTGTTCTCTGCCATCGCCAATCCCCTTATCCAACACATTAACCAGAGCTCTAAGATTGATGCTAGAAGCCTTCATGCTATCACGGTTGTGCTGGAGGATCTCGTAGATGGTGTTTTCCAACATTTTTCCACCCTGCCAGTAATGACATCCAGAGCATTCCCTGTATCCTGAGGCTGAATAATCTCAGAATCACCGCTCCACCCATCCATCTTCTCTTGTAGCCCATTATACCTAGCCTCCAACTTTCGATATTTCAGGTTGAGCATTTTAATTTCCTGAAAACACCATTTGTTAAATCTGAAGGAGTAAAGGGCCTCCGCTTTTGCAGTTTGTAAAGCGCCAAGGGTAACCTCTTCTCTGTCATTGAAGTCATCAAACACTAACTTAATAGAGGACTCCCTAACCCGCTGGCCACTAACATCTTCCATATCATCCTTTGTTTCCTCCAGGTTCTCATGAGAAATAGGGATGTCATGCCTAGTACCCTCTACAAAATTATCAAAGGTAGGCACCTTACCAATATTCTCGTCTCCAACATTAACAAAATTATCTTTATCAGCCATTTGAATAGCCTTCTCAACTAAAATTTCCAAATTTTTAGAATCATGGGTAAGATTCTCACTAGATATACCTTCAGTGTTAGGAAGACCATCATTCACAGGTTCCAAAATGACATTGTCATCCTTCACCATGGACTGCTCTTCTTTATTCTTAGTATTCTCCGTTTACATACCCTCAGCCTCAAACTCCTCCTGGGCCTCGTTCACCATGGACTGCTCTTCTTTCTTCTCAGTATTCTCCATTTCCATACCTTGAGCCTCAAACTCTTCCTGGGCCTTGATCTCCTCATCAAAATCACCAGTCTCTTCCTCCTCCCCATTCGAACTGGGAGCCTTGGCCGCGGAAAAATTCTCATCATCAAAAGAGTCATCCGTCTCGGAATCTTCCTCCTGGCTGCTAGCATTAGAAATAGACTCCTTCTTACTAGCACTCGACCCTCCTTTATTCGAGTTTCTCTCAATGTTACCCTTTGCTTTCCTTTTTCCTTTACCTAGGTCTTGTTCAGTGGTTCAGGGACATTGTCCCTAATATGCTCAAAGATAAGTAAAATGAGGCCCTCGTGCAACACACTTTTCTTAGCCTTCTTCCTATGCTCAATAAGACTCTTAGACAAAGAGCTACGCAGATAAAACATAATATTAACCAGATATTTGTATCTAAAATGGTTCAAAAGCACAAAATGGTGCGACTGAGCCCTAGTAAAATGCCCATCCATAGTAACATATTCCATTATCACAATCCAAACATTGCGCCACACCTTAATTTTGGTAATATCATAGAAACCATTCACCTTAACATCAATAAATTTATCTTTCTCCTTCTCTGATTTCATAAATTTTTTTTCCACCATATCTAAAATCTTACGATTTCTGTAGAAATTCAGACCCTTGTTGGTAATGCCAATGACTTTTGCGATGAGATCAACCATGAGGTCCACCTTCTTCCCATCAATAGCTACAGAATCGTTCTGCTATCCGTCAATAAACTTCTACGTGATGGCTTTATCATACCCATGGAGATTTTCCAGATAGGGAGTAAAGCCCCCTTTCTTCAGCTTCCGCCACACCATAGCCTTTTCCTTCACCTTCAGGCAGTTATCAGGCTCTTCCCTTTTCAAATCCCCTCCCATCCTTCTCGCTTTCAAAGAAACAACACTCTTCGAAAACTCAAAGAGAGTAATGCCCAAGTAATCGCCTTCAGTAAAAATGAACAAAGACAAATAAAATTGCCCATAAAACGTGCGACGCGAAAGTATAATTGTTTTTGCTGCCATCACTCCATACTTTCCAATCACCACATGCATAGGTTGTAGTCCTCGATCTATTAACCATCATTAATAGATAACTTGCCTTCTTTGCTCGTGATCTTATCATTATTAATACAGGCTTTGGTTTCATCATTAAGATCCTTGTAATCCTCCCAAATAGTGATGTCATTAGATTTAACACTGTGGTTAGCCAAGCTGTCTGACACGTTGTTACATTCCCTGTAAGCATGTGATATATGGACCCTAGAAAAGGAATTAATAATAGTTCTGGACTTTTCAATCGAATTCTCTATGGTCCATGAGGGGGGGAAATCACCTCTAAGGCATTTAATTATGTTCAGAGAATCCCCTTCGATCCAAATATTTTTGTAGTCTAATTTATTGGCTAGGGTTAAAGAATAGAATGCCTCAAGGGCTTCAGCCACATGGTTAGTTTGAGACCCCAAAGGGACCGATATAACAGCCAAAAAGTTTCCTTTGTTGTCTTTGATGACCCCGCCGCTCCCCGCAGGACCAAGATTACCTTAAGTTGCACCATCAAAATTAATTTTGACCCATCCATCAAGAGGGGATGTCCAGACACAATTTTCCCACTTTTTGTTTCTCAACCTAGTTTCATTTAAGTTCCAGCAATCCACCAAATGTTGGTTGTTATCCCCATTCTGGATGAATTTGGTAGCCAAATTTTCATAAATCCCCCTAAAAAAAATTTCAGACACTACAGAGGGAAGGGGTTGCTTCTCTCTAAATATTCTATTGTTTCTCTCCTTCCACAAATTCCACGCCACATGAGGGTCCGCCAGATGCCAAGCACAACTAACTTTCTCATTTGAACTCGGACATATCCACTGCTGAAAGAAATCATAGAGAGAAAGGGAAAACCCAACTAATATTTTATTTCTGCTAAAGAAGAGACCATACCTGTAGAGAAAAGGGGCAATGCAAGAAAAGGTGACTAGCACTCTCTTCATTCAAACAACACAAACAACATCTGTTAGGGAGGTAGAAACCCCTTTTAATAAGATTATCCACAGTAAGAACCTTATTTTGAATAAAAATCTAGAAAAAATTTCAATTTTTGGGGTTAGAATATTATTCCAAGCTTTCGACCAGAAAGGCTTGATGGCATGAATTTCAAATTGCAAAGTACAAGCAATAGCCACCGAGAATTAACCGGAAGGTGTTGTCCCCCACACAATGGAGTCTTCCCCGTCATCACAAATTTTTTTGGTTAACAAAGCTTTACTTATCGTGACCAAAGAGTTACTAACAAGATTCATATCCACCTAGCCACTACCCGACCAATAATCTTCCACTTTTTGGTCATATTGGGCTTTACATATTTCCACAACATTGTGAATATCAGGAATAGTCCAAAGAGGTTTATCCATAAGCCAAACGTCTTTCTAGAATTCAATCTTCTTACCATTCCCCAATCTCCATCTTTTCCCTTTAGCAACAATCTCTCTAGCCTTATTTATACTATTCCAGATCTCAGAGCCAACAACAATTTCCTCACTAATGAGGTAATCCTCCAAGGAGGGAAGATAATAAAGGTATTTGTGTTTACATATCATATTCCATTCTTTATCATTTCAATATAATCTCCAAGTCTTCTTAGCCAGGAGAGCTTTGTTGATCACCCTAATAGGTCTCAGACCTAGACCCACCATTTTTTTAGGTTTGCACACCTTATCCCAGGCCACCAAAGCGATATGATTCCTCTCCTCAGATCTAGACAAGATAAACTTCTTCTAGATACTTTCAAGTTTCTCAGCATACTTTGTTGGGATCTTGAAAAGGCTTAGAGCATAAATAATCAGATTTTGGAGAGTAGATTTAAGCAAAGTCACTTTTCCAGCTTGAGATAGGAGCACCCCTTTCCAACCAACCATTTTTTTGTTAAATTTATCACTTAGAGAATTCCAAAAAGAATCAGGCACTTTCAGACCAAGAGGGAGCTCCAAATAGGAGGAAGAGAAGCTATTGTCAATACAACCCAAAATTTGAGCCATTCTTCTTTGTCTTATCTATAAAAAACATAGAACTCTTATTCCAATTGATTAATTGACCAATGGCTCTGGTGTAAATATTGAGAGCTTTTATAGATCTAGCTTCCTTCAAATTAGAAGACCCCATAGTAAAAGTATCATCCACAAATTGGGTATGCGAGCAGACCAAATTAGTTGCAGAAGGCCACAGACCCTAGATGGCTCCCTCCAAAACCAACTTATGCATGTATCTACCCAAGCATTCAACCATGATTGTAAAAATAATGGGAGAAATCAGGTCTCCCTGCCTTAATCCTCTGGAGTTTTTAAAAAAGTTGGAAGTCGATCTATTAATAATGACAATAAAGGAGGCAATAGAAATTGACTGGAAGATTAACTAGATAATTCTATCCCCAAAACCAAATTTCTTCAAAACTTTGCACAGGAAGCTCTAATTGAATCGATCATAGGCTTTAGATAGGTCCACCTTTAGGAGAAATCCTTGTTTACCAGTCGTAGCCAAGGAGTGGATATTCTCATACACGGTAATGATGGAATCAAGAATCTGCCTACCAGGAGGGGCAATCAACAAAGGGAGAATAGAAAGCAATCTAGTAGTGAGCACCTTCAAAATAATTTTTTAAATTGAATTGCAGAGACTAATAGGTTTGAATTGGTCAAAAGACTCCGCTCCCACCATCTTAGGAATAAGCATAAGGAAGGTACCATTAATTTCCTTCAACATATTTCGGCTTCCAAAAAATTCCCTAACAACATGAGAAGTATCCTTCTTTGGAATATGCCATAATTTTTGGAAAAATAACATTGGGAACCCATCCAGTCTAGGCGCTTTGTCCCCTTCAAAAGAGAAGACTGCAGCCTTAATCTCCCTTAAAGAGGGGATGATAGAAAGATCTTTATTTTGATTTTCCAAAAGAACCTTAGGGATAGCCTCTAAAAGCTTATTCTGATCTTCTATATCCAAATTGGCCTCCTTCCCCAAATTGGACAACTTCCTTTTTTATTTCCTCCTCCTTACAAACTTTCCTATCATCTTTAGAGATATGAGACATTCTATTGGCCGCTCTATGCTTAAGAATAGTAAGGTGGAAGAATTTAGTGTTTTATCCCCTTCTTTAAGCCATGGGGCCCACGATCTTTGTCTCCATAAAGTTTCTTCTTTAGCAATGATATTATGGTAATTAACTAAGGCAATCTGCTCTTGATCCCTTAGGGCCTCCGTTAACCCCATCTTTTGGATAGAGTCTAGGATATCCATGAGGTCCTTTTTAGCTTCATTCTTTTGCTGGAAAATATCCCCAAACACCTCTTTATTCCATCCCTTAATATTCTCTTTGATGTTTCTGAGTTTTTTTTCCACCTTAAACATGGTTGTACCTTCAACTTTTATGTTCCATCACAAGTAGATCATTTTCCAGGTTTGGGTGTAAAGTACACATCCTCTCAAATCGAAAGGGATAATTCCTATGAGCAGAGACAGGGTCCGCAACTAGAGAGATCTAGAAGTGGTCTGATATGATTCTAGAAAAAGAAGATAGGGAACAGTAATAATTGGACAACCACCCATGGGATTATAAAGCTCTATCCAATCTAACCTGAATGTTGCCTTTGCCAACTCTCCTATTAGATCAAGTATAATTGATACCATGAAGGTCCATATCTAAAAGAGCCTGATCATTAATAAAATCCATAACATCTATTATTCCTTCCATCTGAGAATTGATTCCCCCATATTTCTTAGCTTCATTTAAGGGAGTATTAAAATCCCCCATTACCAACCAGCAGTCATCCTTGAAACTTTTCCTACACTCATCCAACGTTTTCCAGAATTTGGCTCTACCAAGTTTAGTATTAGGGGCATAGATATTTGTTATAACCCAGCTAAAATTATCTCTAATATTATGCATTCTAACAGAGACCATATTATCTTCTTCAAAAAGGATCTCACCACGAATAAGCTTCTGGTTCTAGAAAAGAATAGTCCCTCCAGAGGCCCCAGCCGAGCTGCTACTACTAACCCACAACTATGGAAAATATTATTTTTTTCTACTTTTTCCTTACTCATTTCACTTTCTTGAACAATAAAAATGTCAGGTTTATGGTCTCTTACCAGATTCCTCAGGATATCATGTTTATGAGTGGCATTCAATCCCCTTAAATTCCATGATATGATCTTCATAATCTTTTCCGGGAGAAAGCCCCAGGGATGGTCCTTTGCTTGCCATATGCTACATCCTGCCAACTTTCTTTCTCCCTTCCATTCTTGATCGGTTTTCTACTTGACCCATTCTTTGGTTTTCTGACATCTGCCTTCTTTCTTCTGGTCGTTACTCCTTCTTGGAGGAAAGGCGAAGCCTGGCTATCATTCCCTTTTTTTCTCTTCTTTACACTCACTGCTGACCATTTTTCTTTCTCAATTTCTTCTTGAAATTAATTTATTAGGGAATAACCCCCCTGCCGAACTCATGGGAGTCTCAGGAATAATAGAAATATCTTCACTTCCTCTTTCTTCCTTAAAGATATCCAAAGATGGAGTTTCACCAATTATTTTACAACCCTGGGCATCATTAAACTTCCTCTCTACAACCGAGATAGGGAACATATTCTCAACCTTCTAGAGGATATTATCATGTTCAATCTTGTTTCCCTCCTTAGATTCTTCTAATATTATGTATGGGTCTTGTTGGATTCCTTCCTTATTACACAACATTTCAAGCATCAGGAGAAAAACCTAGTTGACCCCAAGTTCCTAGCTTACCCCCGCTTCATTCCCCCTCGACTGAGAAGTAAGATTCTCAATACCAACATCGTCCTGGGATTCCATACTATCTCCAGAGGACCCATCTCAGCTGAATCCCTCGTACTATCACCTAGATCATCAGGTCCTTTTGACTCCTTCTCCTGCCACTCATTTTTAATATGTTCCCCCGCATTTATCTTTACTGATTCTTCAGTAACACTATTATTACTTGAGTTTTTTGGACACCACACAGTATTATTCTTCTTAGACTCAACATTCTGATTTTCCTTCAACTTGTTGGCCTTCAACAAGCACTTCTTGGCCCAGTGAATCGTCTTTTTTCAATTAGAACATGCAAATGGTATCGACTCAAATTCTACCAATTGTTGCCATTTTCCCATCTTGGAAACCAAATCTATAGTCAAAGGCAAATATGTAGATTTGCAGATATTAACACAAATCCTAGCATTCACCAATCTTGATTTTGAAGTAGTTGCAGAATCTAAAGATAATAGTTCTCCAAAAACATTTCCAATACCTTTAAAAATAATTTCACTCCAGTATTCCAAAGGGAGCCCTAGAAGTCTAACCCAAATAGGAGCAGAGTACAAGAACGAGTCACTCAGATCAAGGTTTGGTCCCCATTTTCGCAAAGCCAAAGATGACTTTCCCATAACCCAGGGGCCTCCACACAAAGCTTTTTTTCAAATCCTCATTTTTCATAAAGGAGAATGAAAAATACCCCTTGGGCATCACTGCTATGTCCACCTAACCCTCCAGATACCATCTTCTCTGGATAAAACTACGAATATTGTCTATGTTCAGTCGGGGTCCATCAAACTTCCCAACCAACATTAGATTCATCAAAGCAATGGTTTGATGTAACACTTGATCTGGGATGAAGATCGCAAACTCACCTTTAGATGGGTTGGAAATTTTATTTACTCCCAGAAGAGAAGATTTACCATTTGGTTTCCTACCAAACAAAGCCATCCAGGGACGGTCAGCCTGGTTTGAATCCACATTACCCCGGGCTCCAAAAACATTATTTTTTTAATTTCCACCTCCCAGGTCTGAAGATGCACTATCACCTCATGGGTCCCCATCTTTTGATGCCCCACTATCCTCCAAGTTCTTCTTTGACTTACCATCCACCTGACTCCCCAAATCTAGCGATTCCCCACCACTTGTCGCGATCCACTAGCCTGCACGTCTGCTTTTCCATTGTTCCCGCTCTCACTCTCATTCAAATTTTCTCCTACTCCCACTCTCATTGCTGAAGTCTTTTCGAGAATGAGCATTGTTATAATTTCCAACACTTGATAAAAAGAGAGTTTTCGATTATGGAAAAAAATAGGTTTTAAAGGGGGCCTAAAACCCTGTAGAGAACTAAAACTTAAGATAAAGCATTACAAGTCCCCTGAAAAAACACACAACAAACTAGCCATAAAAATAGGCCAGCCCCAAAGACAATACACAGAAGAACGATGCCGAAGATAAAACTTTGAAGATCAGTAGCCCAGGACCAATATCAACCATTAAGATTTTTCTTTAGTCCCCTTCTTATGGGACCAAAGAGTCATATCAAAAGAAGGTGAGGACCGTTTGGAGTGTTTACCTTTAATCATGATCCATCCTTCTTCCACTTTAGCAGTCTTATCTTGCCATCTTAAAGAATCCAAAGTCGTATTCCTAGCACCCAACAAGGGTGCAACACCCTGCGCCGGACCAGCCAACAGAGTCCAAGAGCCAAGAGCACTCCTAGAACCCCCATCCACCAAAGAGGAAACAACTGTAGGGCCAATGGAGCCACCAACAACAGACTCACCAACAGAAGCCCTGGTTCCATCCAACATAGAAACAATAGAAGCAAAACCAACAAGAGCAACAGAAACACAGTTTGAACCATCAAGAGATAGGACAAAACTAGTAAAACACACGTAGAGACCAACCTAGTCACCAAATTTAAAGCAACAGGGAAAGAACCAATAGTGCCAACATCAGAAGCTTGAGTCCCTTTATCAGAAGCACCCTTCTCACCCATCTGAGAAGAGGATTTTAGAACAGTGTAATGTTGAGAACAGGCGTCGTTCCACCATGAAGAGGGTTTCTTCGACTTCCTATTGTCAATATCACACTTTGCAGTAATATGCCTTATTTTAAAAGACCTTCTACACCCAAAGGGAATTCCTTCATAGTCCAAGGGATGGACCTAGCTACCCAAAGGAAATGAGAGTTTGATTTTCACAGGCAGCCCCATAGAAGTATCAATTTCCACTAGTATACAAGCATAAGTAGAATGAAAAAGATCAAACGACTACACATCCACCATCAGAAAGTCTCCAAGTGCCTCCCCCACTGCCTCCAAGACTGAGTCCAGCTATAGATGAAGTGGGACATTAGGGAGTTATTATTACATGAGGAATTGTAAATAATTTTTGGGTTGATTTTACTCATTTTGGTACCATATTTCCAAGAAACATTATTAAACCAGTTAGCATTGGGGATAAGGCTTTTAGGAAGGTTGAGAGAGGACTGTGCCTCCCTAAGCACCAAATAGATTCTCCATTGAGTGTTCAGAAGATCAAATTCATTGATTAATACATTCCACGACTCAAGTTGGCCATTAACAATGATGTCTTTGAAGCTTTTAACCCCTTTATTGTTCCACTTCTTGGCTAAACAACCTTTGATATCCACTAAATAACTACACCAAGAAGTTATAAAGATTATAAGAGGAGACCTTCTGGCAAACTTGAATTCTGCCTACCAAAGAAAGGAATTGCTTGTTCCACTTACTGATTTTTCCCTTCAATCTTGGCCTTTATCCACACTTACATGTCCTTTAGGAAGGGGCTGATGGCAAAAGGGATGCCAAAGTATTTCACTTTCTTAGAGGTTCCCCCCTAAAAGTAAACTCAGATTTGGACGACTAGTGAAGGGGCTCATTATGCCATTTCAACGTCATGATAGATTTGGATGAGGATAATTTAGCTCTTGAGGTCAAACAAAAAGTATTAAGTTTAGCCATACGAGAATCCATATTGTCCGCATCCATGTTTACAAAGAGAGATGTATCATTAGTAAACTAAAGATTAAATAAATTAACATGATAAGGGAGGTTGATGGCTCTGATATTTGGTGAGAGAGTGGAGTCTATTAAAATATAATGAAAAACATTAGAGGCAATGACAAAAAGTGAAGGTGTCAATGGACACCTTTGTCTAATGGACCTTTCCAACTTAAAACTCTTTGATTTAGATCCATTAATATCAATCTGACCTTCAACAATATATGAACCCAATGAAATAAGCTATTGGGGAATCCAAAATCCCGGAGAACTATGATTAGTAAAGACCACTCCACCCTATCATAAGCTTTGTCAAAGTCTAACCAAAACATGTCAGCGTCTTGATTTTCTTCTTTTTCCCAATTCATAGATTCTCAACTAGCGATCAAGTTTTCAAGGATATAACTTCCTTTAATTTGAGCATTACAGATAAATTTGGGAATGATATTGTGTGTGTGATTTTTACACCTTCATGAGATTAATTTATTTGCTAACAATTCTATGGAAAATTAAAGCTAAGAATTAAAAGTAAATCCTTAAGCATCCCATGGATATCTAACTAAGCATGCTAATAGAGCTCTCAGCCTTAATCTCTACTAGTGACAGTCCTAGAATGAGAAAATGATATTGATATGCCTATCTAGTTCACAAATTATCTCAAATTGCCTCAACAATTCACTCAAATGCTCTTAATTTGATTGCATAATGCTCTCAATTATGCTTTGCTATGGCTCAAATTGCTTTGATAATGCTTCAATTGCTCACAAAATGGCTATAGTATGGATTCTTTGCATTCAAATGTCTAGGATTACGTTTATGCTTACAAAATACCTTCTATTTATAGGATTTTCCCAAGTGTAGGGGGTGGATTCAATTGATCATGGTTTAGCCTTGGTTGAGTGAAAGGCTTCAAATGGTTTCAAATGGGGGGACAATTTAAATGATTGTCTCAAAGCTTGGGACAAGATGAGTGAATGAAAGTGAAAAGACCAAATGAGTGGTAGAGATTGTGAATTTGGAGTGATCCATGTGCTTTGCCTTCTCAATTCTCATTGGTTCCTCAGATTCATATTGAAAGATATTAGGATTTATTAATTCAATCAATTAATTAAATTAGTCATGTAGGGGAATAGGTTGGATTTGATTTTTTTGATTTAAACTATACAATTAATTGATTAAAATCAATTATATAGTTTGCTTAATCCCTTTAGGTTTATATTTAATTAATTAATGTTATTTGTTAATTGATCCTTTGATTTAATTTGATTTAATAAATGTCCATTTGAATTGATTTAGTCCATTTTGATGAGATTTGATTGAAAATCCAGAATTGATTGATTAGATAACACCCGACCAATTTTAGGTGTCTACAAATGCCCCTCTTTGAATTGATGTGTGAAGCGCATTGATTTAAAGAAAATTCAATGTCCCAATTCACTGATTCGATGCCTGATTGATTGATACAAAACATGATCCGATGATTGAAAACCTGATGCGAGAATAACCCTAATTTTAGATGCAGAACCTAATTCGAGATGCGGAACTTGATTTGAGACCCTAATGCGAAGATTGATGTGATGCCCTGATGTGAAACTGATTGCAAAACTGATTTCAAAAGGCACATAATACCCCACTGATGATAGTTTGAAATTTCAATGTCCTAGATTTTGATTGATGTTTGATGTAGATTTGAGTTGATTGATAGGATGGTACCCCTGATGATGAAAAACAAACTCTGATATGAATCTTTGATGTGGATATGATACCCCCTCGGGAAATGAATCAAGATGATGTTTGGATGATTTGGTTGAGTTTTGGAAATTGAGATTCATTTCTCGATAAAATTAATTTGAAAATGCCCCAATCATGAGAGAATTTGATAATTGATAAAATGTTATTGATGTGTTGATGATGATTGGATATCACTTGATATCAGTTAGAATCACTTGGTTGATGTTGTATTGATTTCAATTGGATATGATAGGTAGGTTGATGGATTGATTGGATAAACTGATAATTCTCTCTCAAGATCTAGAGAGACGAACAAATGGATTGGTTTTCCTTCCTCAAGATCTAGAGTTAGGAAATTTGATGCGCTCAAGATGAGAAAATGGATGATAGGATAAATGATAGACTTGAAATGATCAATTGGATGATTTGACTGATTGGTATTCGATTTGATTAGATTTGATGGGATGATTAATGGGTGGGAGGCTGCTAGATAGGGTCATTTGATATGATTAAGGTGTAGATGTAGGTACATGTAATGAAGAGAATTAGGTTGCCCCTAGTTGATCAGATGGTGAGGTTGCCCCTAGGTTAGCAGATGCATAGTGATGAGATCCTTGATGTAGCATTGAACAATTTTATGATGTAATTTGGTTATGGACTTTGATGATATAATCATGATTAACTTTCACCCCCTTGATAATGGAAAATCCCATAACAACTATAATGCAAGATTAATCTATATGAATGCCATTCAATGCAACTAATTGCCACTTTTTCTTGCAAAAGAAATGCAAAAGGAGATATAGTTTCATCATTGAGCTTTTGCTGAACTAGGAGCAAGTACAATCATCACTAACCACATCATTATAATATGAATACTTCTTTCATCGATTTTATAACCATTAGAAACTAGTACAACCCTCACTAGTTGAATAATCAACTATGGGAGTCTGAATACCGGTTTCATTGGATTCAATGTTGCAATTGGATTTTGGTATTAAGATATGGAAGGTCTAAATGACCAAGGTATCCTTTTGCATAAACATACAGATATTGAATCCCTTCCATATACACAATGTCCTCGATGACTCTTTGATGGTCATGTCTTGAGATAAAGTTGCATATGTCAATGAATCAATCATAAAACAGTCACACAAAAATTAAGAAACAAATGTCATGCTTTCATCATCGCTGATCTAGTTGAACATCATTGATTGGCTAGAAAGACATGACTTTAAAATTCCATACCTCATCAAAACCTTAGTGCTATTGTTGTATCCATATTTCAAATAGAACTTCATTATTTCTGATCCTTTGGTTTTGTCAAATTTTAATCCTAAG
Source organism: Thuja plicata (assembly GCA_018584345.1). Taxonomy (NCBI): domain Eukaryota; kingdom Viridiplantae; phylum Streptophyta; class Pinopsida; order Cupressales; family Cupressaceae; genus Thuja; species Thuja plicata. Next base: position 83,482 of record MU223639.1, read on the forward strand.
AATAATAAGTCAATGAAGGTTAAGGATTATGTTGGTGTCAAAATCGGATGGTAAATTGAACAATGATGTAAATCAAAGGTTCAAGTGTCTATTTAGTTTGTTTTATGCATTGCTTCATGTGAATTGGTGTCTTCTTTTCTGATATCCATTGCTCTTGGATTAATGCTCCCAGTTGAAAACAAATGTGTTGTTCTTGGGCAAACTTCCAAAATATGACAAAACCTTAGTTTATGCAAGATATAGCTCAGATATTTTATGAAAGATTGTATTTTCATTGATGTCAAGTTTATATAATCTAATTGGTTATATAAAAAGTGTCAAATAATTTAGAGAACCAGAAAGATAAAGGTTATGCTTTCAGTAATGCATTAAAGTTCAGTATTCACAAAGTGACAATAGACACTGACGGGCAATGAACCCCGACAGATAGAGAACCCGAGAGGAAAGTCATATTGATGCCCAATCAAGAAACCCGAGCAAGCATTACCGAAGAGAAAGATCACAAGAATTAATGACGAGAAAAACTTCACAGTGTTACCCGACGAACAGACAACCCTGACGGAGATGCCTAAGGAGAATTGAAGTGTTGACCGAAGCTAACAAAGAGTTGAACACCGAAAAGAAATGAAGTTCATAAACAAAAAAATACTTAGGTGAAAGAGATAAAGAAGGAGTTAACTGGTTGTTAATATTGTTTTCATCAACAATTTAAAATCCAAAGATAAGAGAGAGCTTTAAAGCTATTTTATTCCCGTTGTCTAAGAGAATTTTATGGGATAAAACTGAAGCATAGTTTTAAAGCAAGATTGGCTAAAATTGCAGATCACGCCAAGAACAAGAAAGTCAATAATTGAGAAACGGTGAAATCATGTATATAAAGAGACAATCTAATTCATTATGAATAAGGGGAGTGAATAAAGAAGAGGATGCTGAAGAGAAACCGATGAAGAAAGACTTCAATCAGACCTGATCAATCAAGCTAAAGAACATAGCTAATTTTGCGGACACCAAGCAATAGAGAAGAACAACATAACCAAGAAGAAAGAAGTGGATCAAAGGTATTGAAAGGAGACATTGATTAGAAAGGTATTATGAGCTTACAATGGATCTAAAAATCTGCAAAGTATAGTTGTATGTGTGAACAGATCATTTACTATTTCAATTTAACCATTGGATCAGAAAGTCTCTTAACCAAGAAGAACTTAACAATCATTTATATATTGAGATACATCCTAAGGAGTATAAAAAGGTTTGGTCATGAAGATAGCATAGAGATGCCAGATATCAAGTGAAAAAATACACTGGGTTTGGTAATGAATATAGCATACAGATGCCAGATATCAAGTGACAAACTATTCTATTTAAATCCTCTAACAAGGTCACACCTAACAATGTGTTTGTAACCTTTAACAGGGTTGGCTCTTCACCAAGCTCACTTCAGAAGAGTGAAATTTTTGGGTTACTGGTCCCAAGTGGTTTTTACCTTAACAAGGTTTCCATGTTAAAAATCCATGTGTCAATGTATTTATGAGTCATTACTTTAGTATTTTTCATTACACATAACTAAATCTGGATTAATCGGTATACACTAAGTAATTTACTATATTTCGGTAAATGAAAGACTACTAATCAGTAAACAATAAGAATAAGGTTTAACAGTGAACTCTAAGAAGTAGTTATTTGTTAAGATTATTTCAAGGCATTCATCTTGTAGGACTGAAGATAACTAGAGGCTTATAATTTTGGTAATAATTTTTTGGGTTGATTTATTGGAATATTGTTGAGGCCATTGATTCACCCCCCTCTTAGTTATTCTAACAATTGGTACCAGAGCTTGTGTTCTTAGAAGGAAGGTTTCAAGACCTAAGCAAAAGATCACAAGATGAGCAAACAAGATGTGCCCAAGTTGAACAATGACAAATTTGCATCATGGCAAAGCAGGATAAGACTCCACCAATCAGGTATTGGAAATGATGTTTTTCAATACTTAGATACTGAATACGTGTTGCCTACAAGACCTCACACACTTTAGCAATTGAGAGTAAAACATGAGCATAATTGCATGATGATAGAACTTTCTTTCGCACTCTCTAATGATGAGTTTGAAGATGTCAAAACCTGCATCTCTACAAAGAAAATGTGGGACAAATTGAAGCTGGTACATGGAGGAGATGCTAATGTACTAAGAGATAAGGTAGGAGTTTTAAGAGGGAGGTTTGATGACCTAAGGATGAAAGAAGGAGAAAATATCACCCAGTATAGCTGCAGAATCAAAGAGGTAGTCAATGCTATCTAAGGAGTTGGATGTGTACTTGAAGAAGAGATAGTGGTAAGTAAAATCCTAAGAACCTTACTGCCTATATATGATATTAGAGTATCTGATATACAAGAAATGAGAGCAGTTGTAAACAATAATGTTACTCTAGATAGTTTGATTGGTAGACTAATTTCATTTGAGATGAATAACTTTGATAATAGTGTCTTACCATATATAGAGTCTACATTCAAATCTTCTTTGAAAATAAGTAAGTCAAGTCATAAACACACTATGAGGAATGATAGTGAAAGTGATAGTGATGACCAAGATCTTGATGAGATTGAAGCACTAATGGCTAGAAGATTGCAGAGAGGCAAAGGTAAATACAAAGGTAAATTACCACTTGTATGTTTTAATTGCAAAGAGATTGGACACTTTGCTGCAAAATGTCCTAACAAAAGAAAAAATGACAGAAGTAATGACAGAACATATGAAAAGAAGTTTGATAGAGGTGATGACAGAGATTACCGAAGCAACTAACAATCTGACATAAGAGATACCTGAGACTACAAGGACAAAGGGAAGAAAGCTTGTTACCTGGCTGAGAACAAAGTTGGAGATACTGACACTGAATCTGATGAGGACATTGAGATGGTATTTGTAGCCATGAAGGATGATTCAAATGAAGAAGAAAGGTATGTAGAGACTGCACTCATATCTAAGGTTAGTAAGAATGATGTCTAGATTATAAATAGTGGCTGCACTCACCACATGACCGATGATAAACAAAATTTTGAAATTTTTGAGTACTATAATGGTGGATCAGTAAGAATGGGTAATGACTCACCTTGTCCAGTTGAAGGTAAAGGAACCAAAATGTTGAATAACCTGATCAAATGTGAAAATGCATACTGGGTAAAAGGACTTAATTATAATCTATTGAGTGTTTCACATCTGAATAACATAGGTCATCGAGTAGCATTTGAGAATAAGAAGGAAAATATCTTCAATGAATCAGGAAGATTGATAGGAACTGATGAACCGATAAAAGGTAACCTCTTCTATCTTGATGACATTAACACTACTTGTTTAATGGCTAGAAACGAAGACATATGGTTGTGGCATAAGATATTATGTCATGTGAATTTTGACAACATGATTAAGATATGCAATAAGAGGAAAGTAAGAGGCTTATCAAGCATGTCAAAGCCCGAGCATATCATGTGTAAGAATTGTAAAAAAGGTAAGATGGAAAAGTCTAGTTTCAAGAGAAAAGCCCATACATCTAATGCAATTATAGAATTAGTCCATATTGATCTATGTGGACCCATGAGAACAAAGAGTTACTATGGAGATAGATATTTCATTCTCTTTGTAGATGATTATTCTAGAATGATGACAGTTATGTTTCTAAAAGAAAAATCAGAAGAATTCAAGATGTTGAAATGGTATAAAGCTATGGTAGAAAAACAAAGTGGTAAGGAATTAAAATGCTTGAGATCAGATAGATGAGGGGAATTTATTTTTGATCAATTCACTAAACTTTTGCAATGAGCATGGAATTAAAAGATAGGTTTCTGCACCAATAACACCACAACAAAATGGGATTGCTAAAAGAAGAAACAAATCCATTGTTGATTGTGCAAGAACACTGATGATTGAGAAAAAACATCACTCAAACATTTTGGAGGGAAGCTGTCAGTACTGTTGTCTACACATTGAACATAGTACAATTGAAGAAAGATACCAAAAAGACACCCTATGAGCTATGGTATGGTTACACATCCACTGTAAGTTACTTCAGAATTTTTGGTAGTCAATGTTATATTTTGAAAGATGATAGAAATGGAAAGCTTGACTCCAAAAGTGAAGAAGGAATATTTCTAGGGTATTCCACCAAGAGCAAGGCTTATAAATGTCTTAACAAGTCCTCTAACAAGATCATTGAAAGTGCAAATGTTTGAATAGATGAATATGCAGAGAAAAATGATGAGGAAAAAAAATAGGAACTAGAAGAATACAAGTTTGTTTACACCGAATAACCTGACACTTTTCCTGAGCAACAGTGTATTGCTCCCAAGCAACAAAACATTGCACCTGAGCATCAGGCTACAAATACCGAAAATTAGGAAATTCCTCAAAATGATGTTCCGAGCGATGGAGATCAGAATGAAGGTCAAGATGATGATCAGAATGATGGACAAAGAGATGAATCGAAACTTTCCAAGTATGTCAGAAGACATCATCCACAAAATCAGATCATAGGAGACAAGAAGGATGGAATGAGAACAAGAAGTAAACCACTGAACACTAGATGTTTAATATGTGATTTTGAGCCTAAATATGTTAATACTGCACTTGAAAATGAAGAATGGGTAAGTTCTATGAATGAAGAGATATAATAGATTGAGAAGAACAAGACATAGATACTAGTACTGAGACCATATGACAAGAATGTCATTGGTACCAAATGGATATTTAGAGACAAGCTGAATGAGAATGGAGAAGTCACAAGGAATAAAGCAAGATTAGTATGCAAGGGGTATGCACAAGAAGAAGGTATTGATTATGGAGAAACCTTTGCACCCGTTGCTAGACTAGAAGGAGTAAGAATCTTACTTGCTTACGCTGCATTCAAAGGATTTAAGGTATACCAAATGGATGTCAAATCTACATTCCTAAATGAAATACTGGAAGAATAAGTATATATTGAACAATCAAAAGGGTGTGTTGATCCAGACAAGAGGAACATGGTATTTAGAATACACAAAGCCTTGTATGGATTGAAACAAGCACCTAGAGCCTAGTATGAAAGACTTCACTCCTATCTCATAAGCATTGGATTTGTAAGAACAAGTGAAAATAGCAATCTATACTTAAAACAAGATTCTGATGATAATATTCTATTTGCTGAAATATTTGTTGGTGATATCATATTTGGGGGTAATGATATGTTATGGACATATTGTGCTAATGAAATGCGAAAAGAGTTTGAAATGTCTATGTTTGGGGAGATCAAATTCTTTCTTAGTCTATACATTCTTCAATAAGATGTAGGCATATATATCACACAATCCAAATACATCAAGGAAGTATTGAAGATATTCAAGATGAAAGATTCCAAGCTAGTTGGAACACCTATGGAAACCGGATGTAAGCTAACAAAAGAAGAAAAATCAAATGAGGTAAATGAGACCTTGTATAGATTAATGATTGGAAAACTAATGTATGTTGTTCATACCAGACCAAATATAGCACATGCAGTTGGAATAGTTGCTAGATTCTCTGCTAATCCCAAAGAATTACACATGACTGCTATAGAGATAATTCTGAGATATCTAAAGAACACAGAAGACTATGGCTTATGGTATAAAAGAGAAGGAAAATTTGAGCTTCAAGTCTATACAGATGCAGATTGGGATAGAAGTTTAGATGACAAAAAGAGCACAACTGGAGGAGCTTTCTCCATGGGTGACAAACTTGTCACATGGATCAGCAAGAGGCAAGCATGCATCTCATAATCTACTGCAGAAGAAGAATATGTGGCTACTACTGCAAACTGCTCTAATATTGCATGGATCAAACAATTACTGGAAGGTATGAATATGAAGATTCTTGAACCAATGATTATCTATTGTGATAATACTAGTGCAATAAACATTTCTAAGAATCTTGACATGCATGCTAAGACTAAGCATATTGCAATCAATTATCATTACTTAAGAGAACAAGTGCAAGAAAAAGAAGTGATACTAGAATATGTTCAATCAAAGGAACAATTAGTAGACATATTTACCAAGCCATTGCCTAAAGATATATTTGAGTACCTGAGACAGAGACTAGGGGTCCGACCCTTGTCTATTGGCTAGTAAGATGACTAGGGGATTACATCAGCCTATAAAAAAATTAGAAGATCATTCATGTTGATGCAAGTAAGGAAATGGACTGCAAAGATACATCTGTGCACATCAACGTACAAATTTGCACTGAACACTAGAAATATTTATGGCTAATACAAAGCTATGTTGCTGATGAAAAGGGAAATTCAAGGAATGTATTAAGAGAAAATAAAAATGAATTTGGCATTATTGTCAAAGGAAAAAGATGACTTGAGATGACTTGAGAGAGATTAAGGGAGAGATTATATCTAGATGGGAGAGATGTAAAGATATGTAGCCTATAAGGGAGAGAATATCCAAAGGGAGAGCTAACACAAAATATCCATCATGAGGGAGAGAATACATACTAAGGGAGAGATTGTTGTCAAAGGAAAAAGAGACGAACAAGGAGAGGAATAGTCAAGGGAGAGCACATATCACAGATCAGAATTTGATACATCTATCCAGTAAAGGGATTGAAGATTGAAGAAAGTACTCTGCAAGAAACAAATCTAAGCTATATGAGCTTACCGAGAGCCTGACATTTTTATTGGTTATAGAATAATAATATTGGTAGATTAATGAACTACAACTATTATATTTCATACTATATTAGTAATAATATAGTGTGATAATGTAGTGTGTTTCCATCAATGCCAAAGGGAGAGATTGCTGAACTATAACTGATTGAATGGTTGAAGATGTTAATTTGATGATCACCGAAATCAGAAAGTTAATGCAAGACATTAAATCAGTTAATGGATTGTATTGTCATTGATGTCAACTTGATATAATATAATTGGTTATATACAAAGTGTTAAATACTTCAGAGAACCATAAAGATAAAGGTTATGCTTTCAGTAAAGCATAAAAGTTCAGTATTCACAAAGTGACAATAGACACTGACGAGCTATGCACCCTGACGGGTAGAGAACCCTAAGAGGAAAGTCATAGTGATGTCTGAGAAAGAAACCCAAGCAATAATTACCAACGAGAAGAATTGCAAGAATTATTGATGAGCAGAAATTCACAGTGTTACCCGACGGATAGACAACTCTGATGGAGATGCCCCAGGAGAACTGAAGTGTTGACCAAATCTAACAAAGAGTTAAACACCAAAAAGAACTGAAGTTCATAAATGACAAAAGACTTAGCTGGAAAGAGCTAAAGAAGGAGTTAACTAGTTGTTAATATTATTTTCACCGACAAGTTAAAATCCAGAGATAAGAGAGATCTTTAAAGCTGTTTTATTCTAGTTGTCTAAGAGAAATATACAAGATAAAACTGAAGTATAGTTTTAAATAAAGATTGAATAAAATTGCAGATCATGCCAAGAACAAGAAAGTCAATAACTGAGAAATGATGAAATCATGTCTATAAAGAGACAAGATAATTCATTATGAATAAGGGGAGTGAATAAAGAAGAGGATGCTGAAGAGAAACTAATGAAGAAAGACTTCAATCAGACCTTATCAATCAACCTGAAGAATAGAGATGATTATGCGGACATTGAGCAATAGAGAAGCACATCACCAAGAATAAAAAAGTGGAGCAAAGGTATTGAAAGGATACATTGATCAAAAATCTATTATGAGCTTACAATGGATCTGAAAATATACAAAGTATAGTTGTATGCGTGAACAGATCATTTACTGTTTCAATTTAACCATTGGAACAGAAAGTATCTTAACTGAGCAGGACTTAACAATCCAAATATGTATTGAGATACATCCTAAGGAGTATCAAAAGGTTTGGTCATGAAGATAGCATAGAGATGTCAGATATCAAGTGACAAACTACACTGGGTTTGGTCATGAAGATAGCATAGAGATGCCAGATATCAAGTGACAAACTATTCTATTTAAATCCTCTAACAAGGTCACACCTGACAGTGTGTTTGTAACCTTTAACATGGTTGGATCTTCACCGAGCTCACTTCAGAAGAGTGAAAATTTTGGGTTACCGGTCCTAAGTGGTTTTTCCCTTAATAGGGGTTCCACATTAAAAATCCACGTGTCAATGTGTTTACGAGTCATTAATTTAGTGTTTTGCATTACACATAACTAAATTTGGATTGATGGGTATACACTAAGTAATTTACTGTATTTCGGTAAACAAAAGACTGCTAATCGATAAATAGTAAGAATAAGGTTTAACAGTGAACTCCGAACAGTAGTTATTTGTTAAAATTATTTCAAGGCATTCATCTTGTAGGACTGGAGATAACTAGAGGGTTATAATTGTGGTAATAAGTATTTGGGTTGATTTATTGAAATATTGTTGAGGCCACTGATTCACCCCCCCTCTCAGTTATTCTAACAAATTCTCTTCTGAAAGATATGCTATAATAAACCATGAATATGGCAAGGGTGCTCAAAGATATTGATAAGGTGATGATAAAGGACACATATGGAGAATAAGGGTAGATGGTGGTGAAGGTCTTATGCCATAGATTGGATAAGAGGGATGAAAAAATGGAAAGTATGCGTTGGATAATGAATGTGAGGATAAGAAGAAGGTATGTTGTGGATGGAAGTGTTGGCAAGATCAACTTTGACACACACTTTGAAGAGTGGTGGAATGATGGAGCAACAATGGATGAGGGAGGTGAGGATGTAGCTAAGATAGTGGATTTTGGGATGTAGGAACCCAAGGTAGACTTGCAAAGTGGAAAATTTTTAGAAGGAGATGGAATGGAAGCCTTTGGAAGATTGAATGCCAAATTTGATTTTTATTTTGTGTGCAAGTCTTTCAAAAGTAACTTGGGAATCCACATAACTATTGATTTTTCTTTCTTTTGTGATGCTTTAGAATGCATTTCTTCAATGAGGGATTTAGGAACCCACATTTTATTTGATTTTTCTTTTTGCTTGGTGGACCTTTGCGGCCTTTTGGATATTTCATTTTTCTTTGTGGACCTTTACGGCCTTTTGGATATTTATTTTTTCTTTTCATTCACATGTCGATTAGATGGGACATGGTGATTTTTATACACATGTGGATTCTTGGATTTATGATTCTTATGTTGCACATCCAAATTGCTTCCAAAAGACTTAGGAATTGTCGGTGAATAGGAAGAATATGGAGGGTTCATATGGATTGGTGTTTGGAAATTCTCAAAGTATGTGTACCTTCGTTGATCTTGATACATTGTAGGGTAAGTGAATGAAGAGCTAGGGATGGTAGGAATGATTGATGGAGTAATATAGGGACCTAATATGGATGGAAGAGATGAAGAATTTATCTTTGGGACATAGGAACCCAAAATAGATTTGGAGGATGGTGAAGGCATATGGTTGCATTTGAATAGAGGGAGATAAGGTGTGAAATGGATATCAACATCTTTGGAATGAGCTTCATTGTCGAGGTTCTCATCTTTAAAATTTGTCTTTATACCAATAGGCTCATGAAGAACTTTCATAGGAACAAATTTGATAGGATCAATCAAGATTTGAAGGGATTTATTATCATGCAATGAATTTGGAGGAATGATTCTTGCTTGAGGTGAATATGGAGGATCATGACAAGGATTTGATGGGATACTTCAATCTTGACAAGGATATTCAGATGGTGTAGAGAGGGTGCTTTTCTTTTGATTTTCAATATGTTCATTGGAAATGGTGGAAGGGATATCTTGATCTTGCTTGGGAAGTGGAGAGATATGTATCTCTTGAGGTGAAGGGATATATTATTGGAAGAAATGAATGGGTGCAAGGGGATCATCAGTAGATTCTATGGATATGGGACCTTCATCAAATTTGGGAGGGGATTGTATAAAATCTTGATCTTGATTTTTATTGATATTTTTTTCTTTTCTCTTTTGATTATTCTCTTGACATGGAGCCACTTCTAAGGACAAGGTAGATGTTTGGATATGCGTGGGGAATGTTTGGAAGAATGATGGAGAATTAATTGGAATAGGCATTGAAGCACATGGAAGCTTAGGGTCTATGATATTTGAAGTATGGAAGAGATTTTCAAGAAGATGTAAATTAGCTTGGGTTTCTTTTATAGGTATCCCTTGAGGGTAGACATAGTCAATATGGAAAGTATCATCATTAGGCTCACGCTTTGGTGGAGGAATTTTGGATAGTTGTGAAGCTTTGTGAGATAGATGAAGGATGAAAGGAGTAAAGGCCATGGGAGAAACCTTTCTAGATAGAGGTTTGCGCATTAGATCTTGCTTGAGAGTGGTACCTTGATCTTCATTCTCTTTATTATCTTGATCATAAATAGGGTGGTCATGAAATTTCCCTTGACCCAAGGTAGTTTTGTTGCACTTAAATGTTTTGTTTCACGAAGAAAATGAAGATACAGATGAACCATCATCATAAAGAAAAGAAAAAAATGATCGTAATGATGGCGTCTAAGATGATGTATCCTTTTTTTTTCCTTATTCTTCCTCAAGGTTGATGTGTCATAGTTATGAGGAAGCTTAGCTCCTGATTGAGCTAAATTTAGGATATACGTTTCTTTATCCAACTTCAAATTAAGTGCATTGCTTCCATAAACATGGGATCTTGGGATGCCTCCAATAATTCATCTTCAGTTACTTCATTGTATTGAGTCCTATGGATATTTTGATCTTGATTTTGATAATTATTCTCCACCATAAGATTGATTCGTTTCTCAAATAGATTCATCATTATAAATGTTTTTGAAGAATTTGATCTATTTGTTGCACTAGACATAAATAACTCTAAAAAGGGTATCCAAATATGATTTCAAAATCTTTCAAAACCCTCACGAAATGCTCTTTGTTTTCCTTTTTTGTTTCTAGGCATCACTTTAGTTAGGTGCACACATGACTTTGCACTGTATAGGCGGTAACTGAAATTGTTGTAAGTGGCACTCTGCAGTTTGTAGGCAGTTTTTAGCCATTTATAGGCATTATTTAAAAACTTACATGCATCACTTTCCAGTGAGTTAGGCGTTGTTTCAAAAATTGTATGTGTAACTTCAGTTTGCAAGCATGATAGAAATGATTATAGGCATTGTTTAACCTTTTGTACGCATCACTTTGCTGATCAAGTTGGTTTTTCATAGTTTTTAAGGTTTTAAAATTATAATGTATGTGATCAGATCTATAGGATTGAATTCTTGCTTGAAAATTAAGATACAAACACAACACACACATCAAGTTTTCATCTTACCCCTAAAACACACTAAGTGTATGTTCTCGGACGTTTTCATGAGGTTTGTACAAGAAATTCTTCCAAACAATCTACCTAGAGTAAAATTTGGTGATTAAACAATGGCTCTAAAAAGGTAGCTTGCTACTTAACCAGGTTGTAATTATCCTCCATTCTAAACTGTGAAGAGTCTCTTATACCCTCATTACAAGGGCTTCCCACATGCATGAAAGTACAATTTTGCACAATCCTAAAGGACTACTCAAGGAAGTGAAGATTCTAACACAACTTAGTCACCACCCCTTTGGGGATAGGTGTGTTTGATTATAGTGGGTCAGATTAGTCTCATGACTAAAGTGAGTGTATCCCACTTGGGTCATTCCCTCTCACTGCCTTTGTAAAGGTATTCTCGGGAGGCAGACCCTCTATGGATCTAGCATGTTCATGAAACCAAAAATTGAACTTAGTCAAGTAAGTTTGGGAATTTGATTCACTCAAAGAGTCAAGAGCATATCCTTTTTAATTTCCTTAGTTCCAAACACTTCAAACACTCTTGTTCATTTTTAACGTCTTGAAAAGGAGGTTTTTAATGAATTGAAATGTGTGGTTCAATTGATGACATGTAACTGAACATAATGCCAAAGACTTTAGAGAATCAATGGAACAATGATTATGCTTTCAGCAATGCATAAAAGTCAAGTATTCACTAAGTGACAACCAACACCGACAGAGTGCACACCATCGGTAAAGGCAGAGAAAAAGTCACAGTGATGCTCGACAAGCAGAAGACAGTGTTGCCCAATGAAGCAGAATCACAGGATGCCTGACGAACTAAAAAAAGAGTTGCCCGACGGACGGAGATCCTGAAGCTAACTGGAGTTACACCAATGAAATTGGCAGTTGTCACCGACGATGAACTGCAGAATTGACCGACGGAATAGAGAGTTCAGAAAATGACAAAATATCTAGCTGGAAGAGCTTAAGGATAGACTTAACTGGTTGTTTTATTTTTTTTATTCGACCATAGTTAAGTAATTGATTTAAAGAAGATTTATACAGTTGGCAAGAAGATAACTATGAGATAAATCAGGAGTTAAAGTCGTAAATCAATTTGGCTGGATTGTTTTTCATGCCAAGAATCGAGAATCAAGAATCATGAATTAAGGAATATCCTGTCTATATAAGAGACAAGCATAATTCATTTATGAAAGCAATCAAATACACGCAAGGGGAGTGAATAGAAAGAGGATGCTGAAGAGGAACTAGTGAAGGATAAGCTTCATACAATCCTGATCAATCAAGTTGAGGGAGAGCTAAAGAATTCTGTAGACACCGATGAACAGTGAAGCACAACATCACAGAGAAGAAAGTGTGGAGCACAAAGGAATTGAATTGATACATTGATCAGAGAGGTATTGTACTTAAATAGATCTAAAAATCTGCAATTCAAAGTTGCATTAGAAATAGGTCATAGTGTTTCAGTTTAACCATTGAAGCATCAAGTCTCTTCACAGAGCAGCACTTAACAGTCTTCTATAATTGAGGTATATCCTAACAGATTGCCAAAAAGGTTGATTCATGAAAGTAGCATTGAATTTTCATAAAGCCTATTGATAGCCTAAGAAGGAGGTTGATTCAAGGATGGTA
>MU223639.1:100475-118782 GCA_018584345.1 Thuja plicata
AAAGTGAAGGTATTTTCATTACACAGTCCAAATACATCAAAGAGGTCCTGAAAATATTCAAGATGGAAGATTCCAAACCTGTTGGAACATCGATGGCTACTGGATGAAAATTAACAAAGGAAGACAATAAAACAAAGGTAAATCAGACTCTGTATAGATCTATGATAGGAAAACTCATGTATGTTGTACACACTAGACCAGATATTGCACATGAAGTAGGAATTGTTGCTAGATTTTTTTCTAACCCTAGGGAATCACATATGACTGTTGTGAAAAGAATTCTAAGATATCTGAAGAATACTGAGGAATTTGGCTTATGGTATAGAAGAGAAGACAAATTTGAACTAAATTTTTTTACCGACACTGATTGGGCTAGAAATCTTGACGACCGGAAGAGCACAACTGGAGGAGCATTCTTTATGGGTGACAGACTTGTCACATGGATTAGCAAGAAGCAAGGATGCATCTCTCAGTCTACTATAAAAGAAGAATATGTTGTTGCTGCTGCTACAAACTGCTCAAATATTGCATGGATCAAACAGTTGCTAGAAGGTATGCATATGAAGATCTCAGAACCAGTGATTATCTATTGTGATAACACTAGTGCAATAAACATTTCCAAGAATCCAGTCATGCATGCAAAGACTAAACACATTTCCATCAAGTATCATTATTTAAGAGAACAAGTTCAAGAAAAAGAGGTGATACTTGAATATGTGCAATCAAAAGAACAATTAGCTGATATCTTCACCAAGCCACTGTCCAAGGATACATTTGAGTACCTGAGAAAGAGACTAGGGGTCAAACCCATGTCTACCTGTCAGTAAAGGACTGAAGGCTGCATCAGCCATATATTATCAGAATATCATTCATGATTGATGCAAGCAAAAGATGAACTTCAAAGCTACATCTATATACATAAAGCTATATATTAGAAACAAGCACCGGAGCATATTGTTGTATTGCTGATGGATAAGGGAAATTCAAGGAATATATTATGGATGGAAGAAAATTGTTTGCAATGAATGTCAGATATTTGTTTGGCATTGTTGTCAAAGGGAGAGAATGTATCCATATTATCATCAGAAACTATTCATTATCAGATTACTCCAAACAGGGAGAGATCAACAGGGAGAGATCATATCTATAGGGAGAGAATTTGTATAAAAGTTGCAAACAAAAAATAGAGACATCAAAGAAGAACAGTCAAAAGAGAGAAATTGACACAAACAAAGAACACAACACATCAGAAGAAGAAACACAGAAAGCTGCAAGAATCAAATCTAAGCTAACACGGAGCTTATCCGCGGTCAGACATTTCTATCAGTTATCAAAACAAACTGTTTGGTAATTTGATGAATCTCAAAAATTATATTTCATATTGTATTAGAAATAGTATAGTGTGATAATATAGTATGTTTCGGGAGAGATTGATGACATGTAACTCATTGAATGTTTGATAATGTTAAGTTGAAGATGATGCAAGACATTAAAATAGTTAATGGTTTGTATTGTCATTGATGTCAGCTTGATATCATCTGTACGGTCATGTACATAATGCCAAAGACTTCAGAGAATCAATGGAACAATGATTATTCTTTTAGCAATGGATAAAATTCAAGTATTCACTAAGCGACAGACAACACCAACAGAGTGCACACCATCGGTAAAGGCAGAGAAAAAGTCACAGTGATGCCCAACGAGTAGAAGACATTGTTTCCCAATGAAGCAGAATCATAGGATGCCCAACGAACTAAAAATAGAGTTTCCCAATGGATGGATATCCTAAAGCTAACTGGAGTTACACGGACGGAACTGACAGTTGTCACCGACGATGAACTACAGAATTGACCGATGGAACAGAGAGTTCAGAAAATGACAAAATATCTAGCTGGCAGAGCTTAAGGATAGACTTAATTGGTTGTTTTATTTGACCACAGTTAAGTAATTGATTTAAAGAAGATTTATACAGTTGGAAAGAAGATAACTATGAGATAAATTAGGAGTTAAAGCCATAAATCAATTTGGCTTGATTGTTTTTCATGCCAAGAATCGAGAATCAAGAATCATGAATTAAGGAGTATCATGTCTATATAAGAGACAAGCATAATTCATTTCCATAAGAAATCAGATACACGGAAGGGGAGTGAATAGAAAGAGGATGTTGAAGAGAAACTAGTGAAGGATAAACTTCATATAGTCCTGATCAATCAAGCTGAGGGAGAGCTAAAGAATTCTGTAGACACCGACGAACAGTGAAGCACAACATCACAAAGTAGAAAGTGTGGAGCACAAAGGAATTGAATTGATATATTGATTAGAGAGGTATTGTACTTAAATATATCTAAAAATTTGCAACTCAAAGTTGCATTAGAAATAGGTCATAGTGTTTCAGTTTAACCATTGAAGCATCAAGTCTCTTAACAAAGGAGGACTTAACAGTCTTCTATAATTGAGGTATATCCTAACAGATTGCCAAAAAGGTTGATTCATGAAAGTAGCATTGAATTTTCATAAAGCCTATTGATAGCCTAAGAAGGAGGTTGATTCAAGGATGGTAGGAAGATTTTCCTAAAGCCTATTGACAGTCTAAGAAGGAGGCTGATTCAAGGATGGTAGCAAAATAGATGTCAGATACTAAGTGACAACCTATATGTATAAAATCCTCTAACAAGGTCGCACTTAACAGTGTGTTTGTAACCTTTAACAAGGTTGGCTCCTAATAGGGCTCACTTAAGAGTGAAAATTTGGGGTACCAATCCTAGTGGTTTTTTCCCTTAATAGGGTTTCCACGTTAAAATCCATGTGTTATGTATGTATGGTTTATTACTTTATTGTTTTACATTTCACATATGCATTTCTGGATTGATTGGTATACTCTGCATATTTACTGAGTATCGGTAAATAAGTTTTACTTCTTATCGGTAATCAAGGAGAATAAGGACAGACAAGGTAAACTGACAGAAATTTAATTATTTCAAGTATTTCAAGGCATGCATCTTGTAGGGACTTAATAATCTAAGTTGTATTGATTGGTGGATTAAATTTTAAAGGATAAATTTTTGAGGCCACTGATTCACCCCCCCCCTCTCAGTTATTACTAACATCAATTTATTCCCTTTCTTTCTACCACCCAAACGCAACACTTTTGGCTTTTTGATCAACTTCAAAAAGTTGAGAGCATATAACTAATGTCTTGTTTGGAATGGAAAATAATAGGGTGGCCCTATTAAGCTAGATTCAAATGAAATGCCACAATTCAATGCAAGCTTGTTAAGTAGAATACCTTTTTCTGAAGCTAGCAAAGGCTAGGCGCATTTATGAGAGATTTTTTATTTTTTATTTTTTATGCTCACCTAGTGGCGATAGTTCCCTCTCTATCTCCCCCAACAAGTTAGTCAAAACCACAACCAAAGTGAAGAAAAACCAATTGAAATGACAACAAAAATTAAGATCCCTAATCAAATTTTGGAAAATTACAACTTAAGGACTTAATGAACAAAATCAATTTAGAGAGGGAAACTTCTTTTTGTAAGCATTACTAATTTTAATAAAATGATCAAATAGAACTTTCTCTTCCTCTAAAATTTCCAAAATAATAGCACAATGAATTTTCTTGGAGTTCTTGTTTTGGATTCTTACCTCTTGCTTTCTCTTTTGACCCTCAACTCTAGTTTCTGCACCTTTAAGTGTCTATTCATCTGCATAAAAAGTAACAATAGAGAATTAGTAATCAAAATTTATCAATCTACAAGTAAGAAAACATAGAAAATAGCAGGCATCATTTTGCAGCTTATAAGCATTACTTTGCAGTATGCTACACATTGCTTTGCACTATTTTGAACTCTGCTAGGCATTACTTTACTAATAACAGGTGTTAAAAGAAAGTGATCAGGCGTGACAAAGTCAATTAAAGGCGGTAAAGGAAAATGCATAGACGATAATAAAACTTTGTAGGCATTATTTCCTAAATGTCAGGCATCACTTTACAAGTACATGCATCACTCTTTAACTGGCAGGCATGACAGAAGTTAGACAAGAAGTGAGAAGGAATTATCAGGTGTCATTTGAATGCTTGCAGGTGTCATCATTTAGCTCGTAGGCTGTACTTTACTTTCAATCTACAAAATAAACATAAAATGAAGCACAAAATATGAAAAAATGAGGATTAGAGGCTCAAAGCCCCATGGTGGGTGCCATTTGTGTGTGTGAGTTTTACACCTTCATGAGATTATTTTATTTACTAAAAATTCTATGGAAAAACATTAACAATTTAAGCTAAGAATTGAAAGTAAATCCTTAAGCATCCCATGGATCTCTAACTAAGCATGCTAATAGAGCTCTCAACCTTAATCTCTACTAGTGACAGTCCTAGAATGAGAAAATGATATTGATATGCCTATCTAGCTCACAAATTATCTCAAATTGCCTCAATAATTCACTCAAATGCTCTCAATTGTCTTGCATAATGCTCTCAATCATGCTTTGCTATGGCTCAAATTGCTTTGATAATGCTTCAATTGCTCTCAAAATGACTATAGTATGGATGCTTTGCATTCAAATGTCTAGGATTATGTTTATGCTTACAAATACCTTCTATTTATAGGATTTTCCCAAGTGTAGGGGGTGGAGTCAATTGATCATGGTTTATCCTTGGTTGAGTGAAAGGCTTTAAATGGTTTCAAATGGGGGGACAATTTAAATGATTGTCTCAAAGCTTGGGACAAGATGAGTGAATGAAATTGAAAAGACCAAATGAGTGGTAGAGATTGCAAATTTGGAGTGATCCATGTGCTTTGCCTTCTCAATTCTCATTGGTTCCTCAAATTCATGTTGAAAGATATTAGGATTTATTAATTCAATCAATTAATTAAATTAGCCATGTAGGGGAATAGGTTGGATTTGATTTTTTTGATTTAAACTATACAATTAATTGATTAAAATCAATTTTATAGTTTGATTAATCCCTTTAGGCTTATATTTAATTAATTAATGTCATTTGTTAATTGATCCTTTGATTTAATTTGATTTTGTCCAAATTTGATTTAATAAATGTCCATTTGAATTGGTTTAGTCCATTTTGATGAGATTTGATTGAAAATGCAGATTTGATTGATTAGAGAACACACTGACCAATTTTAGTTGTCTACAAATATCAATCAATCTAATGGTCAATATTTTGGCCAAAATCTTGTAGGATACATTGAGTAGGATAATGGGTCTCCAATTTTTTATTAGGGATTTGTCACCATATTTGGAAAGTATCTTAACAATACCTTTGTATATAACACTTCCCAAGGATCCTATATTTTCAGCCTCCTCGTAAACTTGCAGCAAATATTTGCAAATCCAATCAATGTTTTCTTTGTCGAATTCAATAGGGAGTCCATCATCCCCAAGAGATTTATCATTTTTAAAATTTTTGATAGCATTTTGGATTTCAAATAAGGAGATATATTTATCCATAATGGAGAAATCTTCCTTTGATATCTTTTTAGGGATAACAATTTTGCAAAATTCCTGGCTTTGTGACATTTTAGAGCTTTGTCTTAAGCAATGAACACCTTTTTATAAAATGGCAGAAACATGTCTTTTATTGCATCTCAATCTTTCATCACTTGGTTTTCTTCTGGGATCTTATTGATTCTCTCTCTAGTTCAAGTTTATTCTTCAAAAAATTAAAAAACAATTTCAATCCCTTGTCTCCATTCTTCATTCAATTCAAATTAGACTTGATCCTCATATCTTTGATCTTATGATTATGAATCCTTCTTAATGTATTTTTAACATTTATTAATTCATTATTGATATCTTGGTTGGATGGGTTCTCCTATAAACTCTTCTCTTCCTCAAAAAGTTTATCATTAAATTCAGTTTCAACTCTCCTATTATCCTTAGCTTTATTCTTTCCAACATTTTGAAAAACGACTGTCCAACTATTGTAATTAGTGTTCCATTTCTCAATAGTAGACCTATCCTTTATCATCCACTAGTCAATTTGTCTTAACATGATGATTGCATTGCAATAGTCTCATCTTTTAAAGGATCAAATTTTTAATTAACGGGTGGCAATGTACTAATGAAACATCTGTTAGGCTATGTATTTCTTTCGATAGGGTTGGAGTGCAAAAATTACCAGATCTACTAGAGATATTGTTACCATGTTTGATGAATTGAATATCGACAATGATGGGGTAGTGGTTAGATAGAGTAGAGGGGCGTACCCTTACCCCACACCCACCTTTCTCAAGTTGGAAGCTAAAATAATCCTTGTTTAGATAATATCTATCAACCCTACTATATATCCTTTTACCACCTTGTTGGTAGTCACATTATGTATACCAGATGTTGTTATGGTTTTTTTTCCTTCTTTCAAGGGGATCAAAGAGGTTAAGTTGAGACTTCCAAATAGCCCAACAAAAGAGTTCATTGCCTTTCCACTCAATATTGTTTCCTCCTTTTTTGTCTTCCTAATTTTGAATTAAATTGGAACCCTCCAGTAATCCAGGGAAGGTCTTTCAGATTGTACATATATTTCCAAAGTTTAGTTCTTTCCCTATAATTATTGGAGGCATATATGGGAAATATCCCAAAGGTCTCTTTCTCCTTCTCAATGACGACCCAAACAATTCTATTACACAAAGAGACCCCAACTTCCTTGAGATACTGAGGCTATTTGTTGGAAATTAAAATAGTATTTCCACCTTTACCTCTTTCATGTTTGGTTACATAGTAGGAAGCATCATTCTAGGTGCATTTAAAACTTTTTTTTTTTTTACTTGGAGGGGTGAAAATTTATTCAATTCACGCTTTTGACCGGAGCTATGAACCGGGTACAATAACAGCGGGCAGGGGGGAGACTGGACCTCGTGACCAGCAGAGCCACAATGGAATTACTTAGCCAACCGAGCCAGGCCCCCAGACCCCTAGGTGCATTTAAAACTCATTTCCAAGATAAATTGAGTTTGTTTCACTTCTTGCAAAAAATGGCATCTTTGTTCCTAAGCGTGTTTATCAATCTCTTAACAACATATTTCCTATCAAGTGATTCTAGCCCCCTAACATTCCAGGAGATGCATTACATTCCCATTCAAATTTAGTCAAAAATGCCCATACCTACCCTAAAATTTTCAAAGCATTTAGGGAGGTTTCTATCAACCTCTTTCCTTTTGGAATTAGGACCAAGGGATTCCATTTAGCTATTTTCCCTTTCATGGAAAACAAGATCAAGATGATCTATTTCCATTTTGTTTTGAGTAGGATAACAGTCAGGCCTTGAAGGTTGGGCTCTTTTAGCAAAATCAAGAGTAGGATATTTCCCAAATTATTCTTCAAGTACCAATTCCAAGGAAATCTTTAGAAGGTAGGGGATCCTAGGGGCTCCCCTAGTCTAACAAATAAGAAATTCCTCTAATAGATCCAAATTGCAAATCCTTAATTGAGTCTAAACCAAGAAGATCAAATGAACTTAGCCTAGGCTCAACTAGGGCTTAAAAGTTAGGGTCCATTGAGCAATCCTCCAAGGAAGCAGTGATAGAATTATCCATGGGTCTGACATTCATAGAACCCCTATTGGTGGTTCTACAATTCTAGTTCCTATTGATTTGCTCCTTGTTTAAGTTGTTGATATCCAACAAGGAGTCTTTGACCATATCCTAATCTTCAAGAAGGTCAAAGCTATAGAAGGGAGACAAATCAGTTTAATATTTAGGGGAGGCTAAGTGAACAACAAGCCCTTGTAGGATTCTATCATTCCTTCCTTTAATCTCTAACTCCATAGAAATGTTCCTGACTAGAGAAGTTGGTTCCAAGCTAGGTTTCTATTTGGCAGATTCCTCAGACTTGGTATTAAAAGATCTATAAATATTAGTGAACATTTTATAAGTTTTGACAACTATTACAAGTCTTGGTAGCGAATTGCTCCTCTTTGTTTTGAGAAAACTAATTTTGAATATTTTCAGTATTTTTATTTCTAGGTATACCCCTCTAAGGAGTAGACTTGAGAGGTAGCTCATGCTAGGATGAAGAAGTGAGGTCAACAATAAAATATTTAGGGTTGTGAAGGATGAGGTCTAGGGATGCATCCTCAAAGTTCTTGGATTGGGCTAATACATCAAAAACAAACTCTTGGGAGGTGGGTTTAGGGGCCAAGACTGCACCCTCAAAGTTCTTGGACTGGAGTGAGACATTATGAACATAGGAGGCAATAATTGGAGAAGGAGAGGGAGAAGAATCCATGAGATGGGATCTAAAATCAACAAGGTTAGAATAATTTGCCTCTTTACTTTCAGAGGCAAGAAAGTGATTGAAGCTAGGACCATCATTCCTAGACCTATCTAAAATAGGGCATTTCTTGCAAATGTGGCCCTCCCTATGAAAAAGGAAGCATGCATTATACCTCCAAGTACCTTAATATTGCAAGTAAAAATATCATTATGCCTCCAAGTACCCTAGCATCCAAGTGAGGCAAGGTGACCCCTGTATTGTCAATCCTCAAGGCCTTCCCCATGGAGGTGAGGAGATACGCAATCAAAGACCAAAATAGAGGAGGGATATTTTTTTATTGTAACCCATTTATGGAAAGACAAAGCCAAAATCTCAACATTAATAGCCTCTAGAGTCCATTTTAGGGCCCAAAAAGCATATTTACCTATGCTTTAAAACTACTTGTTTGAAACACTTTTAAAGAAATCATCAAGGAATTTCCTCAAGTACTTTGTTGATGTCCATTGCTACAAGAAATAACAAAACGTTCTTAAGTTGTTCTTTTTTCCATTAAACATATCAAGATTTGGAAAGACAAGATTTTACGGTGAGGGGATAAATGCTTACCATTTTCACCTCTATGATCTTCCTATTCACTGGAAACCCTAGCAATAAAAAAATAAGTTTATGGAACAACAATATATTTTTGCATAATACCCTCTTTAAAAGATTTTAGGCTATTTAAATTTCTAATTGAATCATTATTTATTTCTAATTTATCTTTCACATTAGGTGAAAGGCCCTCCATTAATGCACAATATGCTCAACAAGGACACAAAATTAACCATATAGATGAACGATAGCAAGAAAGGGTGGATAAAGGGAGAGCTAACAACAAAAAAACAAAAAAAAAATGCACATAAAATTGCACATTGAACTAGCATGAAATTGCAAGGGAAGGGAAGGTCACATACATGGCCAAAGACACAAACCATCATGGAGAAATAATCTAGAGTCTTCTCCATGTGGAGACTTCATTTTTAGCTCCTCCAAATTACTATTGTTCAACCCTAGTCACAGATCCCATTCCACTTGGCATCCTTGAAAAAAAAACTTCACAATATATGAGTAATTCAATATTGTTAAACCAAAAAATATGCTTCTCTTGCAAAACACCATTTCCTAGTGAGAAGTTGGTTCAATATGATGAACATCTTGTAGCCTCTAGTGTCCCTAGCCTCCAATAGTGAAGGCTTATTGAAATAAGGATCCATCTCTAGTGTCTTATAAAAAAATCATCAAAATAATTTCTTTATCCTCGACATAGACTAAGTTTCATTTGATTTATCTTGAGTTTTCACTTACAAGATCATTGGTTTGAAATTTGTAGTTCCAAGCTAGATGGGCTTTTTTATTGTAGTAAAAATATTCATTTTATTTTTTGTATATATATTTTTAAATATCGCTTCATGAGCATAATATATTCTCATGTTGAGAACCAACTTCTATATTCTATGCATCTATTTTCTTTCTTTCACTAAAAGAATTGAAATCACATCTTCTAAGATTTGAGAAGTTATTTGACCAGGAGTAAAAAAATCACTTAGAATTTTGAAGATAAACTATTTAAAAAATAGCTTTGGCATTATCATCATCTATTGGAGCCTTGAATTTGCTAGTTGTGTAATTAAAGACTATAAATTTCTTATGTGGTTTAAAATAATGATTCTATCTTCCATTTTGAATCTAAAAATTTAAAATTTTAGGAAAAACTTTGCATTCACTACTTTTGTTCCAAACATTTTATTCATTTTTTTGTTGATAATTTGTCCACATCCACATGGTGTAATTCAATGTCAGAAAGAACAAGACATATAATAATTTTGGCTTTATCGTCTCTATAATGCCAATCCAGTAACTTATTTACATTTGCATTTGTACATGGTTTGTCATTCCCTATAAATTTTTATTCAATAATTGCATTTGAATCTCTATTTTTTAGATATGAAAGTTGAAGCCATAATATTTGTTTGAAAAAATCTTCGTTCTTAAAAAATACTAAAAAATAAATAATATTATCAAATTGACCTTATAACTCCATAATCTTTTGTACCCACTGTTTTAAATGTGCTACTCTTCAAATAAATATAAATAAGTTTACAATGCATAAATATCAATAAATGGGTGTCAAATGCAACTCCAATTGTTTGGTAGAAGATAAATAATATTGTAGGTAACATACCTTATAAAAAAAAGTTATTGTTGATAAGGGAAGGATCTCGATGCTGGAATTGCGCTTGGGGACCCGGGGGGGCCCATGCCTGGCGAGTTAGGGGAAAATAGGAAAGAATAAAAAAGTGGTCTTCCCTCTTTGGAGTCAAACCGAAAGGTAAGTCATCTTTACCACCTGTTAAGAATATCTCAAGACCTTCTCAAGGGAGTTTTTCCATTTACATTCCAAACCAAATCATTGATCATACCATTGCAAGAATGAAAAAATCTCTGGTTGGGAGATTCTTGGCGGTTAGACCCAACATCGAAGTGGTTAGGGCCTATGATTTTTGGAAATGGGACCTCAAAGGGCAAGTAGGTGTGGTTGCTATGAAAAAAGGATGGTTGTATTTCTTCTTCTCCTGCGAAGATGATAGAATGAAGATCTTATGCAATGGACCATGGTTGATAGGAAAAAATACCTTGGTCCTCCAAAAATGGTGTCCTAATCTAGTCTTTGAGGAGGAAGTAGTAAACCAAGTGCCGGTTTGGGTTAAGCTCCATGACCTTCCTCTGGAGTACTAGATGGAGGATATATTTGTTGAGATAGAAACTCCTTTGGGGATCTGTTATCAATAGATAATGTTACTGCCTCAAGGAGAAGGTTAACGTATGTTAGGATATGTGTGGGGATAATACAGGACACTGATATGCCAGATAAAATTAATATTCACTCAAAATTGGGATCGTGGGAACAAAAGATAGAATATGAAACCATTCCTTTTGCGTGCTTTCATTGTAAGAAAGCTGGACATTGGGCTAAAAAATGTCCGGCAAAGGTCATCCAAAGAAAGATGAAGAAATGGATCCCTATGGGAAAGGTGAAGATATATGGGGGAGAGACATCAAGGTCAGCCCAACTTAATAAGAAAGAGGAAAAGTTCTAACACCGGAGACTAGTGATGAGAGTATGGTCAATGACCAAACTAACAATGGGAGATATGAGAGTAATGAATGCAATTAATATCCTCAGGAACAAGAAGAGGAACAAGGGGAAGAGGGGGAAATTCAGGGAGAAGGATAGAAATAAGCAACATAAATAGGGGCAATAGAGGGGGAAGGGATTGAACTTCCTAGTAGATTTGATAATGTCAGCCAATCTGACTGGATTTTGGAGACTATAATCCACAAAGTGGAGGAGGAATTAGCATGGAAGGATGCTCAACAGTGCACAATATTAGGTCAAGGGTCTTTAGATACTTCACAGAATATGCCCCAGGGGATAAGAATAACAATATCTGTTGCCAAAACACCTAAATGGGGGGATGTTACGGCTATCATCCAAGCTCTTTTGGGTTACCAGAGTGATCTGGAAGATGGGACAAAGAATCATGAGGAGAAGAAAAAATCAAAGAATGATAAGGGAAAGCTAGGCCGACAAGGGAGAATAGCAACAAGGAGTAGAAAAACCTTGGATGTGGGAGGAATATTATCCTCTCTGGGATGACCTTCAGGCCAAAAACTAAGAGTCAAGGAGACTAAGAAGAATATAGAGGATGGAAGCCAACTTACCATCCTAGAGGTGGGATCCTTTGTTAAGGTATGGAGATTATCTCTTGGAATATAAGGGGATTGAATAATCCCCATAAACAAGATCTTGCTATAAATATTATTAGGGATAATAGAACGGATATTTTTTTAATTCAAGAAACTAAAATGCTCAAGGAGAAAGTGGAGAAGCTCAGATTTTTTAAGAATGACAATATTTGTGGGGGAGACTCTAAGGGTGCTTCTGGGAGTATTGCTATAGTTTGGAATTGTGATATCATAAAAGGTGGTGTTATATATCAGGGAAATAATGTGGCTTGTATCAGATTTAGAAATCTTAAGGATAATACTTCTTGGGTGCTTACTAATATTTATGCTCCTAACACTAAAAAGGGAAGAGAGGTTTTTTGGAATAAGTTGTCCTCTTTGAGAAATAGTTTTAGTCATGAGGAATGGATTGTTATGGGAGATTTTAGTACTCCCTTAAAATAAAATGAAAAAAAAGGAGGAAGCCAAACTAATATGGAAAGAAGATTGGATCTTATGAATTTCATAGATAACCAAACTCTCCATGATTTTGAGCTGCAAGGCATTAATTATACATGGACTAACAGAAGGTGTGGTCAGGAGCTTATCCAAGTTAGACTTGATAGCGCTCTCATTAGCAATGACTACTTCACCCATTACTATTGTTCGATGTCTGCCCATATGCAGGCGAGATTGGACCATAACCCTATTACTTTTCTGGCAGATCTCATATCCAAGACAAGGAATTTTCCTTATAGATTTGAGAAAATGTGGACTATGCATCCACAAGTAGAACAAAAAATTGACGAATGGTGGAAGATCAAAATCAAAGGAACTACAATGTTTATTCTGGCCAAAAAACTTAAACATGTCAAGGAGAATATTAAAACTTGGAACAAGGAAACCTTTGGAAACATTTTTTCTACTAAGGCTATTGTTTGCATGGAGTTGAAGGTCATTCAGGATAGTATCTAGAAGGAAGGGTATGAAAAGATATCAAAAGAAAAGGAAAATGAGAAACTAGTTGAGCTTCATGACATAATTGCCAAAGAAGAGATCTTCTGGAGACAAAGATCCAGAAAGACTTTCCTGAAGGAAGGAGATAGAAATACTAAATATTTTTTCACGACTACTCTTAAGCACAAAATGACTAATCAAATATCTAATCTTAATATTAATGGTACTCTTTCGGATGATGAAGATGCTAGTAGAAGGGAGGCCAAGAATATTTTTCAAAATCTCCTCCAAAAGGACAAAAATATGAATAGAGAAGAATAAAGGGAGTTTTTGGAGTGCATTCCTCAAATCCTAAATGACAACCATAATGCGAGTCTCAATGCTATACCCTCTAATACTAAAATTAAAAATATAGTCTTCCCTTTTGATGGGGACAAAGCCCCTAGACCGGATGGCTATCCTATGTTCTTCTTCCAAAATTACTGGAATATTATTGAAAAGGATGTTACTAATGCTGTTAAAGAGTGTTTTGGATCTAGAAAATTGTTGAAGGAGTTGAATGACACCTTTATAGCTCTAATACCCAAAAACCAAGGGGTTGATAAAATGGATCAATTCAGGCCTATTAGCTTATGTAATACTGCCTACAAGATCATTTATAAGGTCCTTACCACAAGGATTTTATCTATTCTCCCTTCCTTAATTTCTTAGCACCAAAACGGTTTTGTTCCTGGTAGACAGATCATGGATTCAATTATCTCCATACATGAAAATGTGCATTCTCTGGTGATGTCAAAGAAGGAAGGCCTCATTATCAAACTGGCTTTATCTAAAGCCTATGAAATGGTTGATTGGGAGTTTCTTGTGAAAGTGCTGAGGGCTTTTGGATTTAACAATAAAAGCATTGATCTTATATTCCAGCTCATATCTTCTGCTACTTTCTCAGTTTTGGTTAATGGCTCTCCTACCTCTTTCTTCAAATTGAATAGGGGTCTGAGGTAGGGGGATCCTCTCTCTCTTGTTCTCTTCATCCTTATGGATGAATGTTTGAGTAGGTACATGGAGAACCTAGTTAGGAAAGGGGATTTTAAAGGATTAAATCCTTCTTCTACCAATCAAGTCTTCTCCCATCAGTAGTTTGTTGATGATTTAATTATAATGGGTGAAGCTTCTATTAAAAATTCTATCAATATCAAAAATGCGCTGACTAAATATGGGATTGCCTCAGGTCAGCTTATAATTGGGTAAAGAGTTTAGTGTTTTTCTTTAATGTTCCAGAAAAAAGAAAGATAAGAATTATGAGGATTTTGGGCTGTGATATGGGGACTCTTCCAAGCACTTACCTTGGTTTCCCTTTATGCCTGGAACCTCTTGAAACCTTCTGGAGTTCTTTAGTGGACATATATCATAGTGAAATTACTGGTTGGAAAGGTATGTTGTTGAGGCAAGATGGAAAGATTCAGATTCTTAGATCCACCCTTCAAGGTCTCTCTCTTTATTCTCTAAGTATCTTTAAAATCCCCAAGAATTTTGGAGAAGCAATTGAAAAGCTCCAAAAAAAAATTCTGCGGGCTGGAATGGAGAAAAAGAAAAGGATAGCTCTCATAGCTTGGGACAAGGTCTATAGACCTGTTAACAAAGGGGGTCTTGGTTTACGCAAAACTAGAAATCTTAATGACCACCTTCTAGCTAAAATTATATGGAGATACTATAATTCTAGGGAGAATGGACTCTTATATGGGATAATAAATACAATAAGGAGCACCCTAACCTTGATAGCTTTCTTGACAGGGACAGTGGAGCTGGAGGATCTTTCATATGGAGAAATTCTATGAAGAATAAAGAAATTATAAGAAAAGGCATCAAATGGAAAGTTGGAAATGGAAGAAATATTCTTTTTTGGGAAGATGAGTGGATATTACAAACCCCCCTCAAGGAGTGCCCTGGATGGAAGGGATTTGAGTGCCACTGAAAACTTAGATTTGGGAGGAAAGTGGTAGATTATTGGGATAGGGATCACTGGATGAATCTAATGGTTATTGATAATAAAATGGGACAGCTCAATAAAATTCTTAATTCTACAATTTTTATTGAGGAGGAAGATAGGATAATATGGAAGTATAGTCTGAATGGGAACTTAACTATCTACTCCTTATATCACCATGAGTTTGAGGATCTTAATGAGCCTTGTTGGGATAAAACTTGGATTAAGGACCTCACCCCTAAGATCAATGTCTTTTTTTGGATCTTGATGCAAAACAAAGTTTTGACAAATGACAATCTTAGAAAAAGAGGTGTGATAATTGTTAATTGATGTTACCTTTGTAATCAGGATGAGGAAAGTGTGAATCACATGTTTATTCACCGTCCCTATGTTATGATAATATGGGATTACTTCTTTTAAATTCTTAACATTGAGTGGGTTTTCCCTAAGGATATGCAGAGTCTATTTAACTCTTGGAGCCATCCCTCAAAGAATGAAACCGTGGTCAAGATGTGGAAGTTTATACTCCCCTATGTCTGTTGGGGAGTTTGGAAAGAAAGGAATGAGAGAGTATTAAGAAAAAAAAGTGGCTAGTGAAAAGGAGGTCTTCTACATAATTAAGAGAGATATCAAAGAAAACTTATTTCTAAAGGACAGATTCATGGAACCTCTAAATGAGGAGGATATTGCCTTCTTCAATAACTAGAAAATTAAAGGTAATTTCAGGAAGCAAAGTAATGAAGTAAAGAGAGAGGAAGAAAGATGGTATTTCCCTCCTAATGGATGAATGAAAGTCAATTTTGATGGTGCCTCAAAGGGTAACCCGGGGGTGGTTGGGTGTGGGATTGTCATAAGAGATGAACAAGGAGTTTGCAGGGGTATTAAAGCTATCCTAATTGGAACCTAAACTAACCATGTTACGGAGGTGAATGCTTCTCTCCAAGGGCTTATCCATGCTAGGGAAAAAGGTTGTAAAAAGGTATGGTTAGAGGGAGACTCCCTCAATATTATTAAATGCCTGAATAATGAAATTCCTACCTCGTGGTATATTTATAATATAATACAAAAAGCAAAAGTTATTATCCAATCTTTTGAAGACTGTGTTGTTTCGCATAACTTTTGAGAGACTAATGGTATTGCTGACTAGGCTGCTAACATAGCATGCAAACTAGAGGTGATGACACAATGGCATGATGGAGATGACACACCTTATCAAGGGAAATCATTACAAGATAATGATCAACTATGGAGTAGACATAAAAAGGTCATAAATGGTAAGTCTAATAACATTTTTTAATGTGGAAGTGAAATGTCATAATTACTATCTAACACACAAGTACTTAGTGGTGATTACGAGTTGGATGTGGCATGGATTTTGGGTGTATCTAGCAATATTGAGAGTGACTAGTGGTATTCTTAATGACATTTTTAAGAACTATCACAGAGATATTAACTCATACCAGATAGCTAAGATGGGTGGTAGTAAGAAGCATGTTGTGCTTGTTAACTATGATGAATGGAGAGAAATGAAAAAAGTTTGGAAGATTCTGAAGGATGGTGAGATGGCGGTGTTTCTGGAGCAGCTTCATGGAAGAAACCCTACTGATTCTAGGATTTTTTTCAAGACTTGGAAAGATGGTAAAGTGATGGTGGGAAACTAGTACATGAAATTTATGGAGGAGATAATAGTAGATGCTACTGGGATTGGTATGGAGGGGCTCAAGTTCTATAGAGACAAAGCTATTTCTGATAAAGCTTGGGAGAAATTTCTAGAGTCTGACGAAGATAAGGCCAGGTTGGTTAAGGTGGATACTTCCTATCATAACCCTAAGAAGATATCTAGGTCATGGAGGTATGTTCTCTATGTGGTCATTAGCTATATTACACTCAATGGTAGGTTTACCCGAGCCTATGGACATCATCTAATTCTTTTGAATCATTTTAGACACAATGTGAAAGTTAGTTTTCCCTTCTATTTGCTTAGTTCGCTGGATTTTACTATTAATAGTCTATAGAAAGACCCAAAGGGTGATCATGCATCTCACCAGGGTCTAATGCTATTAATTTATGATCTTATGAAAAACTAAAAAGGTGGAGAGGTCTCTGTTGAAAAAAAATCAGAGGGAAGAGGAAGACACAGAAGGTGATAAGGATGATAGCATGTATGAGGAGGAGACGAAGGATGATGAAGAAGACCCTCAGGGGTATAAAACTCCTAAAAATATAACTAAAAAGGGCTCTTCATCTAAGAAAAACTAGAAGAAGACCATTGTGGAGGGTTCTGATATAGAGAAGGAGACTGATGATGATACTCCAGAGGGGAGTAAAATAAGTAAGAAAAAAGCTAAAAAAAGTATTTCTTCCAAGACTAACTAGAAGAAGCCTATGGAAGAGGATTCTGAAATAGATAAGGAAACAAAGGATGAAGAGTATGAGGAAAAAAATAAAAAAGAGGCCAAAAAAAGAAAACGGGGGAAGCGACGGGCAGATCTAAGAGCAACCGAAAAGGTAAAAACCCTAGTAAGAGAAAAATTGTGTTGTCATTGGATGAGGAGGATGCGATGGAGAAGGAGAAGAATAGTGAGGTTAACCTTGGGGAGGATGATAGGGAAGAGAATAGGGAAGATAAAAAATATGGAAAGGAACTAGATCAAACCCCCACAAGGAAAATAGAGACTAATGAGCAGAAAGATGATGATAAGACGAAGGAGGAATCTGTCAAAAGAACTAAAAAAGAGGCAACAGAGTATGAGGTAAAAGATTCCCATGATAATAAGGAAATAGGTAAATTTTATGTGTTTGATGATATGAAGAAAATAAAGGATTGTCTTGTGGGTTTTACTTGCACGATGGGAAAAATGTTAGATGACAATGCTAATATGAAAAAGAAAATGGAAATAATGAGAGCTAAGATCAATCTCATTAAAAGAATTAGAATTGGTGAGAAACCTACTGTGGTCTGCCTGGAGGAAATGAAAGATGCGGCGGGCAGATCTAAAGCTCAGGTGGAAATTGTGAACAAATTTTACAATATGGAAAAATAGCTGAAGGACATAAATGACAGGGCAGTGGAAGAAGACGATGTAGGGAAAATGAACATTCTGAATAGCAAGGTGGAAAAAATTAAGGAAACGGTGGGCAAGATAGGAGAGAAATGTATGGTGAGGCTTAAAGCATATACATGGAATGTGAATATCTTGATGGAAAAGGTGGAACATGACAGAGGGGAAAAGAACAAAAAAGAGGTGAAGGTGTACGCCTCTCTCTCCGGTTTCCCACAGCTTTCCAAGGGCAGGGGTTAGTAGCCAAGGTTCACAAGTGCATGCAAATCTATTACGCAATAACTACTAAACGAATGATGGAAACGTAAGCAAT
>MU223639.1:129234-154121 GCA_018584345.1 Thuja plicata
TATATATATATATATATATATATATATATATATATATATATATATATATTCCTTATTGAGACTTCTTGTTGGATTTTTCTTTACTAGTTGCATTATTCCAAGCCTAAATCTAGAAGAGGATGAAGTTGGTGGAAAGAATTGGGCATCTTGTGTTTGATATGAATGCATGACAATGACCCTTATGATAGATTCATTGGAACCTTGTTGATTGTGAAATCATGATCAAGTTATATTGAGTAATCTTGGTTTTGGCTGTGGTTGAGAATTCAACGGTAGAGAAATCTTGTTTCTCCTATGCCTTGTGTTCAGTGGGAAAGAAATGTTGACCTTCTTATGGAGGTAGGTGTTGTTGAGCCTTCATAGTATGGGTTCCCTTAGTCCTGAGGGGAAATTCTTTTTAATCATGCCTTTGTATACCCCTATATTGGACTTATCTCCTTAAGGAAAGTGGATAGTGCAATAAAATCCTCATTGTTATGGATTCATGAAAGAGGAAGTAGGACCCTTTCTGGAATAATTTTTTCTCTAGATGAGCATGTTAGTGTTTTTTAGTCTTGCAGGATGATCCTTTTCCCACTTAACTATTTATTGTATCCCTAAAATTTATGTGACTTGGACTTAGAAGAGACACTAGAGGGAAAATTCTAATGTTTGGCTACCTCATGATGAGGTGGAGTTATTGTGTTTCTGTCATTCTTGGAGATTGTGTCTCAATGGATTTTCCTAGCACCAATAGTAGTTCCTTTATAAGACCTTGAGAGTTTATGATGCTCTTTTGGTTGTGATATTTGTTTTATCCTTTATTGTAGTGATATCTAGAGAGATAGTTGTTTGATGTGGCCTAGACTTGTGAAGGAGTCAAATGGTTGTTTTTGTATGCTTGATGTAATTGTTCAATTTTTCTTTTGATGTCCCTTACTCTTGATTTCTAGGATTCCATGAGTAAGCATAGTCCTTGGGGGGAGGGTGTAATACCTCAACCTATTTGATCTCCTATGTTTTAGTGATTTCAAGTATCGAGCATCAACTCCACGTTGCTCCACATTTGAGCATGCACATATCCTTGATAGTGGTTACAAGAGATATTGCATTGGCAAAAATATTCACTAGCCCAAACCCATCATATCTTAATAAGGATAATTTCCTAATATTTTATTATTTGAGTTTCGACTACTATAGTTGGTATTATTCAAATACCCAATCATCATGTGTAGTTGATCTATGAAGAGTGTTTGAACATTTTAACTTAATTGCAAATTATCATTGCATTTAAATATATTAATTTTTTTAATGTTAATTTTGGTATTTTATTATTTAAATGTTTTAATATGCCTTATTTGTATGCAAAATGAAGGTGATTGTCTAATTGTATGGAAGGGGTTCATTTGGGGAAATTGGTTATAGATTTAAGTTTTTTAATTTTATTAAAGTGAATAGTGAAAGTAAGTTCTATATTGTGAATTTGGTCATTTTTACACAGTCATTTTTATCTCATTTTCCTCTCCACAAAAAAAACACTACACTTGGAATTTAATTTACTTGTTAGGAGTGATTGGAATGGAGGAATTTTGTAGGAGGCTTGTTGGATTTTTATTGGGGATATTGTAAGAAAATACAAAAAATAAAAAGAGCTTATGGAAAGAATCTAAGAGAGTGAATCGAGGAAGTATTTTACCATAAACTCAAAGAATGAGAGATAGCTTCAATATCAATACCCAAAACCTTCCAGAAGCTCCAAGATAATTACAATGAGACAATGTTTTTGAAAGGGAAAAACTAAGAAAAACCCCTTGTGAATATAATATGAATGAGGCAAAATCCCTATAGAAAGAGAGAGAATGTGAGCAAGAAGATCATAACAACAAGGATAGATCAAGAATGAGAATGAGAGAAGTGAAAAAGATCAACATGAAGTGTGTGTAGAAGCATCTCTTAAATAGAGATGAGTGATGGATTTTCATGTAACTCCCATATTCTATGATTGCCACATTCACATTAAGTGTGTTCCAGGTGTGAGAATCCTCTTAAGGAGGAATATCTAATTTCCTTATTAAAGGAATTGCAAAAATGTGACATGTCCTCCCACTTGGACTAGAGGAAAAATATAATTTAGGATACCTTGGTTTATCCTAATTTAAATAATACGCCAAGGAAAGATTATTAATTCTAACAGATATCGTCTTGTTGTCCAAAGGATTTGATCATCCATCGAGTTTGTGCATTTTTCTCCAAGTTTTATTTTTTCTCAAGTTGAGTTAGGTTTTTATTGATTTCTCCCTATTTGATCTTTTTTTTTTTTTCATTTGAATCAGTTTTGTTGGATTAGTAGTTGATTTCAGAAAGATTTCTATTTTTATGCCAAGTGGCTTCATGCTTTCTATCAATTATTTTGATAAAAAAAAATCCAAAATGATGCCCTTGATAATGTTATGCTACCCAAATTTCATTAGATGGATGAAATAGAAAATTTATTTTATTTTTGAGGTATTGTGTAGTAGGGGACCAATGAGGTTTTCTAGATTTTTGAGTATTTTGGAGGTCAATCAATGGTGGATGGCTTGCATAACTAGTTTTTGGTCCTAATTGGCATTTTATAAAAAGTGGGTTTTGATAGATTTAACTTGATACTATATTTTGGTATAATTATATTATATATGTCATTTAAATTAGGATCAATTCAGATTGAATTCCATAATTTTGATGCCATAAGGGCATTTTGTGAATAGTAACAATGAGATGCAGTGTTTGTGTTATGTTCTTGAGATTGTAATTGCTATTGGCATTATTTATGGAAGTATCTTTATGGAGTTGTTTGGGTCCATTCTCTTGGTATTGAGACCAATTGAGTATGACATATTTATGGTTGAAAATGACATCGTGTAAATGAGACATTTGATGTATTGAGATGGTTGCATTGGATTCTTGGAAAGTGATTTGTGGAATTGTGTTGTTTTTATTCTTTATTTAAATGAATTGGACGATCTTAAGTCTAGGTACTAAAGTGAGTTTAGGGAGTGGTAACATAATAATAAAATTGGTTTAAAAGATGAAGAAGATAATTACTAAAGCATGCCATGAGAACTTTCATGAGGCTATGGGTGAATTTAGAAGGCATCCTTGCCATGGAGCGCCATGACTTATTTAGGATACATGCTTTCCCATGTAGCAATTGGACTTGCATGATTGTCATTATTGTTTGTATGAGAGAATGCCCAGTTCCATATGGTGCGTCCTCATGAGAAAAAATGATGCCACTCCCTATACTTAGCACTTTAGTATGTAGGTCCTGGTAGATTGAGTAGCACCCTATGGATTTATTGTTGCTAGAGCATTTTGGTTATTGCATTGTGACATATTTTGGAAGGTAAATTTTTTATTGTTCTTGTTGCTACCTTCTCATCTTTATTATTTCCATTTGAAGATGTATCCTTATTCTTTTATGACTGCTATTTTTTTTGGGAAGCCTATATTCTTATTTTTTTCTATGATTAGGAGATGTATTGTTTTGGAATCTCTATGTTACATGTGCATTTGAATCATATTTGGAATGTGGTTTTCACATTGAGTGTTTAATCTATATTTCCATTTACACAAACCTTATCCTCATATGTCTTTGTGTATGACTATTTGATCAATCTAACTATCTCCACAAGCACAATGGGATGGATCTAAGGGTTCCAAATGGTCTATTGGCATTGAAAACCATTATTGGGGACCAGTGGATTTGGATTTGTAGATCAATTTTGAGAGTGCATCTCTCATCTTCACTTTCCTTGTACTTTTTTCTCTTCATTTCATACCATGATGTAACCAATGTAATTGAATCATAAGATTTTTATATTATATATTGTCTTATTGGACACTCCATCAGGGGACTGATATAATTAGATATTATTGACATATATTTCTATTGGTTTGATGTGTCGATGTTGATATTGGACACGTCCTCTTGTTAGCTATATATATGAGCTCATGTTGTATCTTGAATTATTTCATAGGAACATTAGGTTGGTACTTAAAATGTACATAGATGTTTGATTGAGTTATCTTGTAGGTTCTCCTTACCTATCTTAGTGTTTTCTAATAGTATTGAAATAATTCAAGTGAATCTAAGTAAAATTCTTGTGTCTTTGGCTCATTTTGGGCTCAGGTTAGGTGCTTTAGCATACCTTGAAAAGTTTTCCATTGTGGAAAAATTATCATTAATAATTAGAATTTTAGTTGGTTTCATCATTTTGTTGGTTAAACCTTGCATTCTAGTCTAAAGTTGATAATTAACACATTAACCAGCACATCAGTGCCTATGCTATTTAGTGCATATGCATGAATTTTAACACATGTGAGACCACTAGATCAGATAATTCTATACATTAATGCATGAATTTTTAGATCAATATCTATGTGGTCCCTATCTAGGATTTTTTTGTAGATCAACGCATGAGTTTTTCAACATTTGTGTTTTTAGTGTAGCACCTCTACCAATAGTCTAGTCTAGAGAGGATACTAGGAGCTTGGAGGATCCAATTGAATCCATTCCAGTTGTGTTACAAAGATAATAGAGGCACAAAAACCTTGGAGGAGGTTTAGGAAGATTTATTGTTTATTAGGTTGGTGGTTGAGGCATCAAAGTGCAAGTTAGTTCTTGATGGAGCTCATCTATAATGCCTAGGACTTGGGAACTAGTCTAGCTTTCTGAGTGGAGTTTTGAAATTTTAGGGAAGGTCTACAGTGACATAAACAACCTTGTCTATTATACTTAAGGTGTTATAAAACCTTTTCCTTTTATTTGTTATTTTTATAGGTTTTAGCATCCTGCTAGCACAAAGTTGCATACTGACCATTTGACTTTACCTTGAGGTTTGAACTCAATGTTCCTGCATGCTATCCATGTTTACTATTAATTATTTTAAAAAAGTATTCCATATAATTTATTTTATGTTTTACCCTTATTTTTTAGGGTTCCTTGGCAGAGCATTACATCTATTATCAGAGCCATTTTTGTAGCACTGAGATCTCTATTTATGTTGTTGCACATGCAAGTTGTGGTACTTGACATGCATTGGTGTATGTAATCATCTTGTAAGATAGTAGTGAGCTTGATTCTTGGATTCCTTGTGTGGAATTTTTAAGAGAGTGGGAGGAACTGGCCCAAGTAGTATCTGGTGGAGGAAGAGTTCCTCCTAGTTCTTATGAACCTATTAGGGATGGAAAAATACCCCTACACGAAATCCTCTTAATAAGGATACACTTTGTTTGTTGGAGTGTTTCTCCTTATTTGTTAGAATTTGTTTGGCCTTTGTCTACTCTAAGTGTGTGGAGGCTTTTGTGATAGTGGTTGTGTTTCCTTGTTTGGATTAGTGTGATAGAAAATGAGTGTATGTTGTTTAGAGTTTATGTGACCCTCCTATGTGTTGGGGAATTCCCTAGTATAACAGTCTCCTTGATGTTGATTCTTTCTTTCTTGTATGTTTGGTGGCCCTTAAGTGGCCCTGTGACTTCTATCCCTAGTGGGATAGAAAGATTATTTATGTTTTTATTAGACTTGGATGTTAATGATATGCTCTTTATTGAACATTGCATGTCGTATTAAATCCAAGTTTTATATTCCTTGTGATAGAAATAAAATTAATTAATGTTTACAATAATTTGATATTGTCATGTTTCATTGAAATTAATTGCATGTCAATTTATGAAATAATGCATTTTGATATATGTGAGATAAATGAATAGAAGAGAAAGTTTTTTTATTCATCATAGTAGATCAATTGGGTTAAGGATCTATGTCCCCAATTTGCATTGTCCATTGTGTCCATACAAACAACCTTGTAGCTTATATCCTTCTTGTAGCATTTTAGAGAAGTTTATTCAGTTACATTTGCAACATGTGCATCTTACTATGGTTATCATAAATACCTCATGAATGTGACATTTTAAGTAAACTGGAGCTATGCATTAAATATATTTTTCTGTGGATATTGTATGATTCTTCCCCCTAGATATGTCTTCTTGCATGAAAAAATAATTACATTGTAGTAGAATAGTATATCGTTGGAAGTAGAAATAATGATTGTGTATGTTGCATAAAATTTGATTAGTAATGTAGTGTTGATGATTCAGTTGTCTACTATATTTGGTTACCTTCTCTAATGCATCTAGGATGTTGTATTCATGAATATCTACAATGGTTACTTTTTAGTAAAATAGTGTCTAAACATTGCAATAAAAAAAGGTTTCTATTGATACATGAGTTATGGGGGTTTCGGGGGCAATGCCCTCAACCACAAGGATTCAAGGGTGTCATCCATGGGGTTTCAAATTTCAAAATTTTTTCTATATGTGGTTGCAAGTGTGTGAATTTTGCAAATAATTATAAGATGTTTTACATGATGGAGTATGATTAAAACTTATTGATCTATATGTAAAAATTTTAAGAGATGTGTGACAAATCATATGTGAGCTTCATAAAGTGCATTAGTTAGAACCATAATGAAAAAAAAGTTCCCTTTCCTTGGTGAATATTAATGCATTCCTTGTTTGACAATGGTGAATTTTGGAATGTCTAAATTGGACTCTGAGTGAATTAGGATTTGATGTTCGTAATTTACTTATGGTAATTCTCATATACTCTCCTACTATTGATAATAAGATCATGTATGTTATACATGTTTGACCCTGATTGATAGTGGATGGTTGGGAGTAACTTAGTCCACCTATGATATTTATTCATCTTGTGTGGTATTTAGACTATTATTTTCTAGTGTTTATTTCTTTCCAAGTGACGTTTAAGGTGCTTAAATCACCATTGATCTTGTTAATTTATTGCTTGTGGGTATCGTCATGTTACTTTTATTCTAGATTCCCTAACTACACATATGGTTGACGTAGTTTGGGAAAATCAAGTGTCTTAATAGTTCTTTGAAAACTAATGATTATATAAATCTATTATATTTATATGTATCTTTTCCTTCACGATACTCCTTGTTGGAGGATTTTTCTTTAGTATTTTGCATTGTTTCAAGACTAAAGAAAGAAGAGGATGTAGTCCTTATGGGAATAATTATGAATCCTATGTTTTCTTATAGTTGTGAGTATATGAAGATGACCCTTTTGAGGGACTCATTTTCACCTTGTTGACTATGAAATCCTAATAAAGTTGAATTAATTAATCCTAGTTTTGGCTATGGTTGAGTGTTTGATGGTAGAGAAATATTGTTTTTCTCCCATGCCTTGTGTTTTGTTGGCAATCCATGTAGGCCTTCTTATCGATCTAGTGGGTTTTGATCCTCCATAGAGTGTATGTTTTTATTCATGTGGGGAATTTATTCATAATCATGCCTCCAAGTACCCTCATGTTGGATTTAGCTCCTTAACGAAAGTGGATATTGTAAGAAAATCCTCATCATTATGGATTCATGCTTGGGGAAGTAAGACTCTTTTTGGAATAAGGTGTGCTCTAGATAACCATGGTAGTCATTTTAAGCCTTGTGGGATGATACTTTTCCCCTTAATTCTATTTTGAATCCATAAAATTTTTGTGTCATGGTCTTTGAATAGACCTTAGAGGGCATATTTTTTTATTTGGCTACCTCATGATGAGGTAGATTTTCTTGTGTTTGTGCTATCCTTAGTATATATTGTTAACCAACTGATGGTGATGATGATGAAGACCAAGATAAGAGGTATACAATATTGTAAAAGGATTAGATCAGTTGTTATTTTGTCATTAATGTCAAGCAATTGATTTTTGGCTTATGTTGAGTTGCCATATCACTCAGAGTATGATATAAGATGAGTGAATTAAGGAGAAGAGGAACTGAAAACTTGTGAAGTGAAATAACTTAATTGGGAAGCTAATACATATAAGACAATGATAGGGTAATATTGGTATAGTTTTTTTCTACTTTACATTTGATGATATTGAGTTGGTAAAGGAGAATGGTCAAGTCAGTAAAGGAAACAATTCAGTTGCTGAGTAGGAAGAAGTCTATCACTAAAAGGAATGTGTTGGTCGGTAAAGAGAAAGAAATCCAAGACACCAAGTACATGAAGTTAGTTACCAAGAATAGAATAGATCTTATATACAAGGATCAGAATGACATTTAATGAAGAGCCATAATGATCTAGAAGATTCCAAGGATAAAGAAGAGTTAATTACAAAGATCTATGATCGGGAAAATTCAAGGTGATGATCTATGGTAACATGTTTCACCTAGTATCAAGTTCATTGAATTAGTTCATAAGGTTGATCTGATGATTGAGAGTAAACGAAGGAAAACCTAATCAAGGAGATTAAGATGCAAAACAGAGTCTATATAAGGGATGAAATTGAATGATAGAGAGGTTGGAAAGTTGAAGTGTGGATGTGCTACCAAGTAATGCAGTGAAGAAGGAAGAGGTAGAAATCCAAGTTTAGAGTAGAGACTGATGAAGTTTTGAGGCCAGTAGACAAAGAGTGCATAAGGGATCTGATCAAGCAAGAGGTATTTGATGTATTATAGATCAAATTCTATATTGTTTCTTATTAACATTTGTAGTAGGAAAATCTCTTAACCAACTAGAATTAACATTCTTATTTTAAATCCTTTTGAAAGGTGACATTATAGAAGAGTGTTTAAAGCCCTTTAACCAGGCCACTCCTAATAGGGTGAAGATCCTAACAGATCTGAAGAAAATCCCCTAAAAGGGTCACATTTGACAATGTGCATTGTAATATTTAAGAGGATTGGATCTTAACTGAGCGTACTTTAGAAGAGTATTTTTATTGGTGGGTGACAATTCCCACAAAGGTTTTTCCCAAATTGGGTTTCCTCATTAAATACTGGTGTCATATGTGTTGAATGTTTATTGTGCATGTTATTTTCTGATTACTTATGTTGCTGATTGAAAAAGTAAAGTTATTGTTGATTCGGATAATATTGAAGTTTGTCTTACTGAGTTGAATCAGAGTAAGTTTTTAAGGTTTAAATAATCACTTTTTAATGATTCGCCCACCTCTCAATAAACCAACAATTGGTATCAGAGCTAATTTATCTAAAGAGATAAGTTTAAAAGACTTGAGTAAAAGATCCAAAGATGTATAAGAGGGAGGCACAAAAGTTGAATAGGGATAAATTATCTACATGGAAAAGCATGATAAGGCTATACATATATGGAAATAGAGTGTATGCAATATAATA
Organism: Thuja plicata; assembly: GCA_018584345.1. Lineage (NCBI taxonomy): Eukaryota > Viridiplantae > Streptophyta > Pinopsida > Cupressales > Cupressaceae > Thuja > Thuja plicata. The sequence continues at coordinate 138,411 of MU223639.1, forward strand.
TCTTGACAATGAGTATTCACCACCACCATTTGGGCCTATGACACTTGAGAAAATAAGAGAAAGGAAAGATCACACACAAGTTATGATTGAGATATCCTCTTCTCTCATCGACATGGAGTTAAATGACCTTAAAGGATGTGATACAAAAAAATAGATGCGGGATAGGATTGCATTGGTATATGGTGGAGATCAACATGTTCAGAAGGCAAAAGCTAAAAGTTTGAGAGGCAAATTTGATTCTATGAGAATGAAAGAAGGTGAAATTGTTACATAGTACAATACAAGATTGAAGGAAATTGTGAATGCTATCAGAGGTGCTGGAGGAAATATTGAAGAAGAAGATGCAACAAGTAACTTTTGAGGACATTGTTTCCAATATATGCCATCTGAGTGTTAGAAATACAAGAATTGAGATCCATTCCTTAGATTCCTATTTCACTGGATGCTACAATTGGTAAGTTGATTTATTTTGAGCTAAATAAATTTGACAATAGTTTACCTGCCACTACTAAGATTGAGTATGTATTCAAGTCATCTTTCAATATTAGAAATTATAGAGAGTCTAGATCAGGTGATGATTATGTAAATAGTGCGAGTGAAAGGTTTCACAATTGCAAAAGTGAGCTAGGGAATTTGTATGCCGAAGAGGAAAGACAACAAGAAGAGTTTGAAGCTTTACTATCTAGAAAACTACCGAGAGGAAAAGGAAAGTATCGAGGTAAGCTACCTTTGAAATTTTTTAATTGTAATAAGATTGGTCAAATTGTATCTAGATGTCCTGAAAACAACAATGATGAGAAGAAAGACAACTGAGATAATAAAACAATGGAGAACAAATTTAGGAGATACCAAGATTTCAAGAACAAAGGTAAGAAGTCATGCTACATTATTGAAGAAGGACTAACTGATGATGATATAGATGATGATGAAGGTGAAGAGGTTATTTATGTTTCTATCAAGGATGATTCTGATAGCTAAAGGTATGAAGAAGAAAAATCCCTAATCTCACATTTAAGAAAGAATGATACATGGATTATAAATAGTGGTTGTTCACATCATATGACTGGTGACACACATAAGCTCATTACTATTAAGGAATATTATGGAGGGTATGTTAGATTTGGTAATGATGCTTCATATCCTGTAAAAGGTAAAGGTTCTATAATTTTGTTGGATATTAAAAAATGTGATGATGTCTATTGGGTTGAAGGACTAAAGTATAATCTATTGAGTGTGGCATAGCTGAATAATACAAGACACTGAATAGAATTTTAGAATGGAAAGGTAAAAGTATTTGATCATAATGGAAGTTTGATTTCCACTAGAGAACAGTCTAAAGGTAACTTATTCTACCTTGATACTTCTACAAAGAGTTTTTTATTTGTTAAAATTGAGGATGTATGGTTATGGCACAAGAGATTCTGTCATGTGAATTTTCACAACTTAATTAAGGTGAGCAAAAATAATAGAGTAAGAGGTCTATCGAGATTGGACAAACCTTAAAATGTCATGTGCAAAGGATGTCAAGTTGGTAAGATGACAAAGTCAAGTTTTACAAGCAAGTCTTACATTAATCAAGGAATTTTGGAATTAGTGCACACTGACCTATGTGGACCTATGAGAAAAAAAAGTTATTATGGTGATAGATAATTCATTTTATTTGTTGATGATTATTCAAGAATGATGTTTGTCATATTTTTGAAAGAAAAATTTGATACTTTTCAAATGTTTAAGTGGTATAAGGAAAGAGTTGAAAAGGAGATTGGAAGACAATTAAAGTGTCTAAGATCTGATAGAGGAGGTGAGTTTTCATCTGATGAGTTTACACTCTTCTACAATGAACATGGAATAAACAGAAAAATGTCTACACCAAGGACACCACAACAAAATGGTATAGTAGAAAGAAGAAATAGATCCATTGTTGATTGTGCAAGAACATTTATGACTGAGAAGGGTAGTCTGAAACATTTTGGAGAGAAGCAGTCAGCACTGCAGCTTATACACTAAACCGAGTACAATTGAAGAAAGGTACAAACAAGACTCTATATGAGACCTGGTATGATTGTAAACCAAATGTAAGTTATCTCAAAGTATTTGGAAGTAGATGTTGTATTCTAAAAGATGATAGAGATAGAAAGTTTGATTCTAAAGGAGATGAAGGAATATTCTTAGGGTAAGAGAAAAGCATACAAGTGTTTAAACAAGTCTACTAACAAAATTGTAGAAAGTGAAAATGTAAGGGTTGACAAATTTGCAGAGAAAAATGATGAAGAAATCAAGATGGAACCTGAGGACTACCAAATATTTGTATATTTTCAACCTAAAATTATTGATACCTCACCTAAAGCACAAACTAAGGAGGAAGCTGAACAGAGAGAACCACCATCTAATGATGAAAATGAAGAACTTCCACCACCTATAGAGCCTGTTCTAGCCAAGTATGTGAGAAGACACCACTCAACAAGAAAGATTATCGGAGATAAGAATGTTGGAGTTATGAAAAGAAGCAAGGCAAGAGATAATACATGTTTAATTTCTGAATTTGAGCCAAGAAGAGTAAAAGATGCATTGGAGAATGAATATTGGGTTAAAGCTATGGAAGAAGAGATAGATCAAATTAAAAAGAACAACACATGGACTTTGGTACCAAGACCTAAAGATAAAAATGTTATTGGTACAAAGTGGATTTTTATAAACAAACTCAATGCACAAGGAGATGTAATCAGAAATAAAGCAAGACTGGTTTGCAAAGGGCATGCACAAGAATAAGGTATTGATTATGGTGATACTTTTGCACCTGTTGCTAGACTAGAGGGGGTTAGAATTCTACTAGCATATGCATCTTATAAAGGATTTAAATTTTATCAAATGGATGTCAAGTCTGCATTTCTTAATGGTATTCTTGAAGAAGAAGTCTATATTGAGAAACTTGAAGGATTTGTTGAGAATACTAACAATGACATGGTATGTAAACTGCATAAGGCACTGTATGGTTTGAAACAAGCACCCCAAGCATGGTATGAAAGATTACATTCATATTTAATCAAGATTGGATTTCAAAGAACAAGTGACAACAGTAATGTGTATCTGAAATGTGATAGTAATAATAAGATTTTGATTGCTAAAATATTTTTTGATGACATTATTTTTGGAGGAAATAACACATTATGAAGATCTTTTGCTGAGGAGATGAGAAAGGAGTTTGAGATGTCCATTATAGGAGAGATAAAATTATTTCTTGGACTATAGATTCAACAAGTCAAGGATGGGATCTATCACACAATCAAAGTACATCAAGGAGATCCTAAAGACATTTGGTATGGAAGATTCAAGACCGGTTGGAACATTGATGGCTACTGGTTGCAAATTATCAAAAGAAGATGAGTCAAGTGAAGTGATGAGACACACTACCAATCAATGATTGGTAAGTTATAGTATGTCATACATTCATACCTGATATTTCTCATGTAGTAGTTATTGTTGTAATATTTTCTATCGATCCAAAGTAATCACACATGTCTACAATCAAAAGAATATTTAGATATCTGAAAGGTACTGAAGACTTTGGTCTACTATAAAATAAAGGAGGAGATTTTGATTTGAAGGTCTATACTGATGTTGATTGGGCTGGAAACATTGATGATAGGAAAATTAAAAGAGGAGGAGCTTTCATTTTAGGATAAATATTAGTGACATGGCTGAGTAAGAAACACATTTGTATATCCCAATCTAGTGTTGAGGAAGAATATGTTGTTGTAGCTATGAATTGTGCAAAAATTGTATGGATCAAACAACTACTTGAAGGTATGAAAGAGGATATTACCAATCTAGTTACTATTTAGTGTGATAAATACTAGTGATATCAACATATCAAATAACCTGATGATGCATTCTAAAACCAAGCACATTTCTATCAAGTATCATTACTTGAGAGAACAAGTTCAAGACAAGCATGTGATATTGGAGTATGTGAATTCAAAGGAGAAGATAGAAGATATATTCACCAAGCCTCTACCGATGGATTCTTTTGATTATCTCATAGGTAAATTAGGGCCCTACCCCTATCCAACATTCACTAGAGAAAGATGCATGCTACATCAATTCTAGGATTTATTAGAATATCTATTTTATGATTTGATTCTAGTGTTCACACTTTAGGTGATGCTTGAAGCTGTGAAAAATAATTATGTATGCAATGCGATATTAGTACATGCTAAGTATGATCCACTTCCTAAATTTTTTTTTCAGGAGTATGTATCTTTGGCATTTTTGTCAAAGAGGGAGAATAAGTGATTGATGATTGCAGAGAAAAGAGAGAGTGAGAAATAAAGAATATTGCTGAATACAAAGAGGGAGAACAAGAATAAGAAACTAAGAGGGAGCAAAGATAGAACAAAGATATCAGAGTATGCCATCATCAATTGTTAGTGTTTCCATCAATGCCAAAGAGGGATATTTTTAACCAATTGATGGTGATGATGATGAAGACCAAGATAAGAGGTATACAAGATTGTAGAAGCATTCGATCAATTTCATTAATATCAAGCAATTGATTTCTGGCTTATATTGAGTTACCATATCATTCAGAGTATGATATAGGCTAAGTGAGTTAAGTAAAAAAGGAAGTCAAAATTTGTGAAGTTGAAGAACTTAATTGGGCAGTTAATACATATCAGATAATGAAAAGGTAATATTGGTATAGTTTTTTTCTACTTTTATATTTGATGATATCGAGTCGGTAAAGGAGAATGGTCAAGTTGGTAAAGGAAAAAATTTAGTTACCGAGCGGGAAGAAGTCTATCGGTAAAAGGAAAGTGTTTGTCGGTAAAGAGAAAGCAAGCCAAGACACCAAGTACACATAATTAGTTACTGAGCATGGAATAGATCTTATATATAAGGATTAGAATGACATTTAATGAAGAGCCACAATGATCTAGAAGATTCCAAGCATAAAGAAGAGTTAGAGAGATCTACAATCAGGAAAATTCAAGGTGATGATATATGGTAAAGATTAAGAGGAAAAAGTGATGGTATTATTTCCAAGAAAATTTCAAGTTCCAAGGTGATGGTAACACATTTCATTGAGTATCAAGTTCAATAAATCAATTCATAAGGTTGATTTGATGATTGAGAGTAAATAAAGGAAAACCTAATCAAGGAGATTAAGAGGCAAAATAGAGTCTATATAAAGGATGAACTTGAATGATAGAGAGGTTGGCAAAGTGTGGATGTGCTACCAAGTAATGCAGTGAAGAAGGAAGAGGTGAAAATATGAGCCTAGAGAAGAGACTGATGAAGTGTTAAGGCCAGTAGACAAAGAGTGCATAAGGGATCTGATCAAGTTAGAGGTAGTTTTTGTATTACAGATCAAATTCTATATTGTTTCTTATTAACATTTGTAGCAGGAAAATATCTTAACCGAGTAGACTTAACAATATTATTGTAAATCCTTGTGAAAGCTGATATTCTAGAAGAGTGTTTAAAGCCCTTTAACCAGGCCACTCCTAACAGGGTGAAGATCCTAATAGATCTGAAGCAAAACCCCTAATAGGGTCACATTTGATAATGTGCATTGTAATCTTTAACAAGATTGGCTCTTAACCGAGCGTACTTCAGAAGAGTATTTTTATTGGTTGATGACAATTCCCACAAAGGTTTTTCCCAAATTGGGTTTCCTGGTTAAATATTGGTGTCATATGTGTTGAATGTTTATTGTATATGTTATTTTTTGATTACTTAAGTTGTTGATTGAAAAAGTGAAGTTATTGTTGATTCAGTTAACATTGAGGTTTGTCTTACTAAGTTGAATGAGAGTTTAAGTTTTTAAGGTTTAAAGAATCACTATTTACTGATTCACCCCCCTCTTTGTAAACCAAAAATTATGGATATATGGAGTTTCCTTGTACTGATAGTGGTTCTTTTATAAGACCTTGAGATTTGATGATTCTCTTTTGGCCACAATATTGGTTCTATCCTTGATTGCAATATTTTGTAGCAAGAGAGTTGTGTGACATGGCTTAAAATTGTTGAGAATTCAAATGATTTTTTTGTATGCATGATTTTATTGTTGGATCTGAATTTTAGTGTACCTTAATCTTAATTTTTAGGCTTCCACGAGTATGCCTAGCCCTTTAGGCGAGGGTATATTGTCTCTCCCATTTGATTTTCTACATTGAATGCTTCTGGATGTAGACTTGGCATTGTGCCTCTTTGCAGTTGGATGTGGATTGCTTATGGTTCTTTGATATTGTTTTCGATGGTTCATTGTCTCAATATGCAAAATTGAGTTCATATCTTATGTTTTGTTTTAAGATATGTTTTTTGATGGTTTTGGTCTTGTGATGTGTTGTATTTCTTCATGGCAATTTGATTTATGATGTTGTATTGAGGTGCATGCTTGATTTTAGTGTTTGGTTGTGATAACCCAATGGTCATATTGTGATTGTGAGTTAGTTGTGGTATCATATTCCACCCATTTTGGATTGTGATTGTCACATTGGGGAATGTGTTGAGATAAAGTATTATTGTTATTTGAAATATCAATGTTTTTGATTATGGTAAAAACTTTTTTTGAAAGGAACCATAACCCTTTAAAACAACAGAAAAAGATAGGAAATTAAGAAAAACCCAAAAGATATAGTTGGGGGACAAAGAGAAAGGAATTATAGAACCCCCCCAGGATAGACTACCAACAAAACATAGCCAAAAGACCAAAAAACAATGACAAGGCAAGGAAACCACCAGACTAATTCATATTTTTCATGAATTCCTCACTTTCATCGTTCAACAACTCATATTGTTGAATAGACTCCCAGAGATTCACGATCTCTTTGGTATTGTCCATCTTATTCTTTCTGTTATTATCTCTAGTCCTCGAGCTCAGACCAGCAGAGCTAGCCCCTTTATCTTCATCATCCTCAATTTTGATAATAGGGCCAGTATTGCTTTCCAGCATCGCTAAGAGAGCATGTACGTTCTCAGTGGTAAATTTCATACCTTCAAAGTTCTATTTGATGATTCTATTAAGAGTTTCCTCAATACCTTGAATGTGGCTGGAAGTAGTTTGTAAGAGGAAATTAACCACAACATTGATTCTGAGCTCCAGTTTCTCCATCAACACCTTATCATCCCCAACAACATTACCACCTGTGCCCTCCATAGAAGGGTTCATGTTCTTGGTCATCACCAAGGTGATTTTATCCACTCTTTCCTCCATCTCAGAGTACTTGAGGTTAATATCTTTGATCTCTTCATAGAGCCAAGTATTCATCTGCATATCCATATCAGCACGATCCTTGGCCGCCTGGATAAATCCTTTCCCCACCTTTTTCTCCTCGGTCTCCTCCTAGTATTTTGCAGACTCCTCTTTCTCTTCACCAATCTTGTCTTTCTTGGCCTCAATTTTTTCTTCTTCATTCCCAGAATTAGCCGGTGTCAGAGTGTCATCAAATCTCTCCTAGTCCTCATAGTCCACAAGAACAGGGGAAGTGGAAACATTCTACTCCAAATTTCCAGACACGGGATGACCCAAAGTCGTAATCGTCGAGTTCTCAACAACATTAGGCATAATGAGCTCCTCAGTCACATTAGGGCCCGGATTATCAGGCTCTTTACTTTCCTCAATATCCTCCCTGCTAATCTCCTCCTCTTTGAAATATCAATGTTAATATAGGAAAGGTAATGTAAATTTAATCGCTTATTAAATGAAACAAAGATGTATTTTATATAATTAAATTAAAATCTATGTACTTAAAGACATGTGTTAGTTATAGTAAATTATTATGATGACAATTTTATGATATTGACCTCATTCAGGGAATATTTATATGCTCATTTTTGCAAATAAATAATATTGATGTCATTATTTAATGAAATTAATTAGATGAAAGTATAATTATTGTACAATAGGAAATGAGGAGAGCATTGCAATAGATAAATAAATTACTTCCTCGTTTTAGTGACTACACATTAGGAAGGAAGAATGCCCCTAATAGGCTCAAGAGGTGACTCAAGTTCTAATTGGGAAAAATATTTTTCCTTCCTTTAAGTAATGTAATGAATGAAATGAGAGGTGATTAAGTGATGTAATATGTTGTTGAAATCAGACCAAAACAGACAGATAATGAGTTGGAACTGACATAAAAAGAAATCAAAATAAAAAATGAACCTATGGTGTAAATTTGAGCTAAAAGTGGTCTATACACGTCAATTTTGGAGACATGTTCTTGGGACAGGCCGATTTTGGTGACCTGTCCTCAAGGTTTTCGGCTGAAATTTTCACAGAACCTGCAATTGTACTTGCTTTTCCCATATCCAATCTGACGACTCTGTATCTTGTTCTTGCACATAAATTTGAGAAAAAGGTTTTTGAAAAGGGGTTTTCCTGGGTCAAACCCCTATTTACGAATCAACCTTGAAAATATAAATAAATTGTACAAGGAAATGTATGTAAAAAGGAAAAATGCTAATTTACCTTGCATAAACCCTCATGAACAGATGTAGAAATCGCTCAGATCTATGAATATGATTGAATGTGCTTGAAATATAAATATTTGACCTTGGAATGTAATGTAGAATCAAGGATTCCTTCACAAATGCATAGATCTATGATTTCCACTCATAGATCTTGAATGTAGATAATCTTGATAATCACTTGCAAAGAGAGAGAAGATAGATGAATGAATTGATCTTCTTGCTTGATTTGAGAATTCCTCTACTTGGTAATCATGGGAGAAGAACTTGTATTAAATGGATAATATTTCATTGGATTTGCATGATCTTGAAGAATTGGAGACTTGGAGATCTTGATCTTGGATGTTTGCCTTCAAATCTTGTATCCAATTATTCTTGCTTGCTTGAAAACTTGATATTTTGGTTACCAAAATTGCTTTCATATAGTTTTTGGATACAAAATCAGGAGTGATAAGGGATTCTTATACTAAAATCATCATTTCAAGATTCAAATATGATCTAGGCCTACCAGAAGATTAAAATCTCAAAATAGGACCCCGACATCAGGCCCTGGGGAAGTTTGGGCCCAAAACCTGGGTCTCAAGAGATCGGCATTGGTGACATGTCTTAGGAAAAATGGGCTCAAATTTCAAGGGGAGATTGGGGAGAGAGAATGGGAGTGGGAGGATAAAATACAACTTGCCAAGATCAAGCACAACGAACATTCGAACTTCAAAATTGCCAAAATGGGGCCTAATAGGTCCTAAAGAATCCAATTATGGGTGCTAAATGTTTAGGACTATACAATAATTATTATTTAAATTATTATTATTGTGCCTAAATTTTTAGATCAATGCTTGTATGGTCTCTATCTGGGCTGATTCTAAAAATTAGTGCACGAGCTTAAATCAATACCTCTATCTCCAATCTGGTCTGGAGATGATTCTAGGAGCTCAAATATTCTGATTGAATTCATTATAATTTTTTTAGTGAAGCTAAGAGACTCACAAAACCCTTTTTTTAGGTTTAAAAATATTGATTCTATTATATTTTTATTTGAGTCATTAGAGCGCATGTCAGTTCTTGATGGAGCTCATTCACAACGCCTAAGACTTGGGAACTAGTCTAGTTTTTTGAGTGGAGTTTTGAAACTTCAAGGAATGTTTGGGGTGAATTTAATCACCCTATATACCATTCTTAAGGTATTATAATACCCTTACCTTTTCCTAGTTAGGTTTTCATGGCTTTAGTCTTTTGTTAGTGTAGAGGTTTGAACTCAATGTCCCCATATTAAATATATGCTTACTATTAATGCTTTGAAAAATATTATTGTAAATGCACCACCCTTATCTTTCTCATTTCCACAAAAGGATATGGCTTTAACTTAGGTTGATTATTCATGGAAGTATTAACGAAAATGGGGGTAGCTATCTTAACACCAACAACACATAATAGATAACACAATTTTGGAAAATATCACTACAAATATTATTGCTAGGCTTTGCGCATTTCAAACAAGAGAGATCACATTTTCACTTGACTCAAATTCAATAAAATAATTAAAAATGATGAAGATGAGAACCAAAATAAAATTTAACCTCTTTTCCAAAACCCTAAGTGTTTCACATGGAACACATTTGATCTGGTATAGACACACTTTAGAATTTTGCATCTTTGTATACACAAAGATCACAAACACCTTTATAAAATATAAACAAAAGCTCAAGAAAGTAGAATATAGGTTCCACGACATCCCATCCTATAGGTTCCATGACATCCCAATTATTTTAGGATTCAAATTCAAATTCTACAAAATATCAAGAACTACATCGACATCCCACCCTATAGGTTCCACAACATCCAATTTTTTATAAAAGATCAACATACCATCCTATAGGTTCCACGACATCCAAATTATTTTATGATTCAAATTCAACCATTACATGTTCAAACCTCAAATATACCTTAGTTTTTAGAATGTTACTTTGGGAACCTTACTCTGTTACCAATTTTAAACACTTCTAGATGTTGTGTGTCTGGAGGTGAATTAACATTTATTAAACCTTAACCAGTACATATCCATTCTATGAGGCTGGGTTCGGGATCCTATGAATGAAAAATATGAATCTTACGCTTATTTTTGCGCACATTGGAAGGAGAATGATCCACATAGATCAAAATATTTGAAGGATAATCATCCACTTGGCTCAAAAAATTTGAGAAAAAAATGAATTCACTGGTCCTTTTCTTAAAGTTGAAGATGACTATGCAATTATAAAAGAGAAATGTAAAAGTCATGGAAAAGCATAGAAAAATAATAGTTTTTAGCATAGACAACAAAAAAAAAATTAGATATGTATAATTTGATAGTAGAACTAGAAAATATGGATAGGGAGGAACCTACTAAATAAATTTGGGTAAAACTTGAAGGACGTTGGTGAGTGGGGAAGCTATGTCCTGGACTCTATCGGTTGGGGGAACAATGTCCCACCTTTTTTAGATCTATGAATCAAATTTTTGAAGGACATCTAATGCTCAACCTAAATCTCAAACCATGCCTCTGTAACCTACCAATTGCACACAAAAAGAAACAATTTTTTAGGGTTGATGAGGGTTTTCCTAGGTCAAACCATAGTTTAGGAATTAAACTAGAATTGAAATAAATCAAAATGGATGTTAAATTGTGCTGATATGTAAAAGAGGCTAGATTTGAAAATTGAATGTATATACCTTCATAGGGCTCCTTTGTGTCAAATTCCTCATGAATATGTTGATGTTGAGTTTTTGTGTAATAGGAAAAGGGAAGCATCAACATAGAGGAAAAATCACACCTCCCTTTTCAAATGAGGAAATATCACACATCAGGAACATGAACACCCCAATAGGCTAAAATAGGGAATGTATTGATAGTCAAAGTCAATTAGAAATGTTATGAATGGTACACTCTTAAAATTTATATGAATTCAACTTTGTATAGTTATGATAAGAACAGTCATATAACTCGAAATAGTGAGATTGAATTATATCAAAACAATGACCATGATTTAAGAATGAAGCTACTAGTTTCTTACCTGTTGTGGTTTGTTGTAGAGCAATTTTGGATTAACTGAATCTAACTTATAGTGGACTGGCTGAAATAGACTGCAAGTATTAGATTATCCTTGGTAATTCACAGTGGTTTCAATGGCATTATGTTTTCAAATCCATAGTGAAAGAAGATATCATTGAGGAAGAGTATGTAGAGTTAGAAATTTCATGTGTTCAATGATGTTTGAAGGTTTTTTTGTTTTTGACTTTTCTATCAAGATATTGTCTTCCACCATCAGAGATGCATTCAACATTGTTATATACTAAGAGAAAGTTAAATGTAACATAATACATATTTTGACATCATTTTTTTTCAACATGATTGTCTTTTGTTTTGCTTTTGTATGAACTAGTACAACAAAATTCAAACCTGTCAATGCTTGAATCTAGTACAAGGGTCTTTTATCTTTCCAATGGAACTGGTTTTATTATATTAGGTGAAGAAGTGTGCAAGATATGGCATTTTTAGTAAAAAAATGTTTTAAAGCCCTCCTAAACCCTCTAGGGTTTCTAGTGAAGGAGATTATGCACTATCTTCACTTTTCCACAGTGGAAAATGTTGAGTTGGTGAATAACTCTATTTTGGTGTATTCTAAAAGTATTTGCTTTGGAAGTTTCATTCTTGACTATAATTGACAAGGCAAAAGTGTGTTGGATTCATCATGGAAGGTGTTTATTGAATAATTTCATTTTATCCTTGATGGTTTATGAGTTAATCACTCTGATTAGGTCTCAATACATATTATTCATGTCATATTCATCAAGGAACATATTTTATCTTCATGATTCATAGTATTGAAGGGTTGCTAGTACATTTAGATAGGGGGAGTTTTTCGCCCCTTATGTGATGTCATTGCTGAAAATATATACTATGGAACATAGGTATTGATGGTACATAAGGGAGTATTGGACTCTGACATTGGTATACTTCAGGTTTAGCATATATAACTTAGGTTGTTGGTCTTGTCATGGTTGATATATATGATTGCATTATACTTATCTCATATACTTATATTTCTAGTGATATTTAGCTGGCACATATTTGACAGTGGCATATAATTGGCATATACTTGGCATATACTTGCATACTTGGTTTATTTCATTCTTATACTACTCTATTCCAAGTCTTGATGACAAGTTACTGATGTTTGATACAAGTAACAGTGTTACATATGGTCGTGGTACTAGTATATAGTGATACAAGATAGATTTTGGCATTGATATTGGCATTGGTGTTAGTATAAATTTTTATTCTATACTACATTGACACACTTTGACCTATTTCATTCTTGTGGTTTATATTGTTGTTATGCATTCTTATTGGTTGATATATTGAGATTCTTTTTGTACATTAGAGATTAATACCTTATGCATTTTTTCTTTGATAAGGACTTAATATTCTATCCATGGTTTCATTGATAGGATATATTAATGTCTTATCACAAACATAGTCCATAACTCATTAATGAACTAATGCTTACAATTATATCTTGCATCAGGTGATAAGGTTCCATTACAAAGTTATGAATCACATATAATGGATCTTCATTTTGGTATACACAAAGGACACTATTGGCAGTGGATTGCATTCTGGATAATGTATACATTCCTTAATTTTTGATTCTTGCAATCAGGGGTATTTCATTTTGGAACATAGTCATGAAAATGATAGATTTTATTTGATACTTAGTTATTAGCATATTGAAAAGAAAAGGCACATGAAGTTGTATGGCACTGACAATATTTGAAGATGTGAAAGTGGTATTTTGCAATGTATGATGATCTCATGTTATGGGTAGACAGTTATATGTTAAGCTTATATACTCGATCAGGAATAGTGCTCTGTGTTATGGATTAATAATTATAAAACTAAAATTTCTTTATTAATTTCTAACAGTACTATATTTCTAGTTCATGGACTATAGCATGTGAAGACAATGAATGAGATCTAATTGATATATTTTAATTCTCAATGATAGGATCTTCCTTGTAACATGGGTCTCACATTCTATAGTCCAGATATGTCGTAGAGAAGCTACACTCTATGGACAATAATAGATGTGTGCTCAATTCAGTCACAATGCAATCACAGTGAAGACATGCAATAATATAGTGCATGGAAGGGTTTTCAACTTACATGACAAGTGCTTGGACAATTTGGTTATCTCTATGCAGATTTGTTTGTTTCCATTTGTCATTTCTATCAAAAGGGGGGAGAAAGAGTGACATGTAGGTGATATGAAGATGGTTTTGACATCAATTTCAAAGGGGGATTTTGTTGACCTTTGGCATAGGTTTTTTCATTGATGTCATAAAGGTAGTTGCATTTGCAAGGTTTGCATCGGCTACTTCTCGGGTGAAGAAGCATTACAAGTAGTTTTATGTTGGGTATTTCAAAGGTTCTCAAGTGTGATGACATTGTGATTCACATGTCATATTGAATTAATATTGTTTCATAATAGTGATTATTATATAATACATTGTACAAAATGGTAATTAAATTGGTACATTTTTGGTAACATGAATCAGATTGGTATGCATGTGATGGTATTGTTGAACAAAATGGTAACTTGAATTATATTTGTATTCATTTTATGGCATTTGTATTGATTCATATCTTAGTTCATTCTTATTATGTAAGTTCATTTGATGATTGATACACTTCTACAAATCTAAAACTTGGTCTTTCATATTGGAATTGATGCAAATTACTTTCAATATTCACATTGCAGTGATATTCTTGATATATTCTTAGTTTTATCCTTCATAAGGAATTCAACGTATAGTGAAAAAGTATACAAGATACCTCATGTTATTCTTGTTATAGTTTGGTGTTATCCTTCATAAGGCATTGTACATTTTGTCATTTGATACAATTGTGTATCCTTGTTATATTTGAGGTATTTGTATCTTATATGTCCTTGCTACTAATAAAGCATTAATATCTTATCATATTTTTTTGATAAGTTATTGATGACTTATTATATACAAGGTAATTAAGTTGTTAATAACATAATGTAAATAAGGATTACATTTATCAAGTGATAAGGTGTCAATTAGTTGCATAGAAAATGGGATGATGACCTTGGCATATTTAAGTGGCTATTGAGATGGTTCACTTGACCTTAGACATTAAGTCACTATGCATATTTTTATTAATCATGGGCATACATTATATCAAAATACTTTGGTGTCAAAGACATTATATTTGAGGCATTATTGTTTTTGTTATCCATAGGTGTTAACTCAAAAGACATTATCATTTGGTTGAAAGTCATTGATCGAAACATATACATAGTTTTTGATGTGAAAATAATAATTATGGTTTTGGTTTCATTTTCAAATCACTATTCATGAGTGCTAGGGCATGAAGGTTTTGATAATGGAAGTTAGGATTCAAATGCATCATTGTTTCAATGTCAAATGATAGTTGGTATCATATCTGATAGTGGAAGTTGGTTCCTGACAGTGAATTGTATTTGCAGCTTCACCAAGTGTTTGATTTGTGTTTCTTGATTACATCTTGGGTATGTTGAATTAGTAAAAAAATCTTGAATATTATTTGATCTTTATTTACATTTATCTCTTTGTTAGTTACCATCATTTGGTGATACATTCAGTTATGAGAAAATTTACTATATATAAATTCTTTCATAGGAGGTATGTTTGGTTGGTTAATTATGATGATGAAATCACCTAACTGTATGATATGAAAAGTATATGAACATATACTCTATTAATATTTTGGGATAAATAATTATTTGTTCAAACCCTCGATGGGGTTTAGTAACAGTTTTTGAGCATGTTGCTATATACACATTGTTGAAATGTTTTAAGGGATTTTTTATACTAATTATTTAGTTTTATTGATGTGACATAACATTGTGAAATAGATTACATTAGATTTATTGTTTAATGTTCTATTTAAAAAGGGAGGGTGTTGGAGTTGACAAAGAACAACCCCACAGCTCCCAAGAATCCCTGCATGCAAACACCTATCATAGAAAGAGAGAAAAAGCTATGGAGGCATGTAATCACAGATCTAGGAAAGAGAAGCCATGATTGAGAAAAAAAAATGAGAGAGAAAAATCTCAATGCAATAATCTATTCTCCATTATGATCCAATAAGTGAATGAATAAAATACAAAGAGGGAATCCTTATAAAAGGATACC
>MU223639.1:154171-166751 GCA_018584345.1 Thuja plicata
AATAATTAAATAAATTAATTATTAGCTATAATATGACAACTCTAACACCCCCCCTTAAGTGTAACTTAGGGAGAAGCTAAACAACTAAGGACTAAAAGATGCATGTAAACAAAATGCATGAAAGGAAATATGGGTCCCGACAACTAGGCCTGATCAGGTACCCAAGTACAAGAAATAAACTAGATGAAGGAAACAAAGCCTCCAATCTAGGGAAAGTCCCAAAGAAAAGGAACAAGAAAGATCGTGTATAGCATCTCTGAAGCATGAAGCTACAAACAATGTCAGAAGAAACTGTTGGAACCCCCACTAAAATAGTGCATGACCAGGTAGAGGAGACAAATTTTGAAGAGCTGATCAATCAAAGAGGTGACCTCCAAAAGTAGGAAAGAATGAGTGTCTATATAGTAGATGATCCATCTCACCAAAATGCATAGGTGCCTAGCCACTGCATCCGCCTAGTACATAGGAACAAAAACTGAATATGTAGATCACTCAACTGAACCAAGGAGGCAATAAAACCAACAGGTGAACCCCCCCATAATGCTGAACAAGGAGAGGTGTGACAGGAACACTGAAATGCAATGCCAGAAACAACTGTAAGAAGAAGAATCAGGAACACCCAGTGCAAAAGAAGGTACAAGCACAGGATAAAAGGCGGTGTCAAAGTAGAAGAAATGATCTTCTAGACACACATCATGATGCTAATGTCATGGAAGGTACACTCACTTGACAAAGGTGGATGGGCACAAAAGGTAAAACATCATAACCCCCCCATGGCACTTTATATCTGAGTGCGAGTACAAACAAACACAAGGTGCTCGAAATCCCAGATATGCAAAAGTAGGCACTTTATCTTAGTGCATTCACAAAAAAAGGAATGCTATAGAAGAGAAGTATATAGTGCTCAGAAAGTCAGAAAGAAGAGTGAGCCAGAAGAATAGAAGCAGAGATCCCAGGACCTCTAGAACCCAAGTAATCCACCAGAGTGCGAAAGTGCAAAACTGAGAGGAGAAAGAACCTGGAGAAAAATCTGGAAAAATAATCCCTGCCACTAAAAATCTTACTGAACCAGCTTTCTAATGATATCTGGTTTTCCAAAAATAGAGTTCGGATGAGCAAGATAAGGCTCCCGAAAGGCAAAAATAGACATCAGACTTTGAAAGAAAAAAAATCCATCAAAACAAAAAAATTAGAAAATAAAAACTCTACTAAAATATTGGGCTTAGAAAGAGCTTTCCAATGATATAAAGAAGCCGAAAATCTGATACCATATGCTCAAGATACAGCCAAAAGACCACAGGCAGCTCCAGAGAACAAAAAAATCAAAGAGAATGACAGTTTCTTGCACGTCAAATTTAATCATGACATGGTGATGCAGGCATATGTACTGATGACATCAACATGTAGGTCTGACGTACCTACCTCTGTTAGCTGTCAGTACCCTTTTTGGTACGCATGCAAAAAGTAAACTTTTCCAAAAAGTTTTACAAAAAAACTTTTTTTCATTCCAAAAAATCAAATGCATAAAAGATTTGATTTTTATTTTTATTTTTAACCAAAAAAAAATGCTGCACATTTTTTCCAAAAAAATAAAAATATTAATTTTTCATCTCGCCTCGGGATGTGTACTAGGGCCGTACGACTATGGGCCAAATTTTTTTTGCCTCAAATTGCAAAGTTGTCCAAAATGGATAAATTTTATATGGATTCTAGGGTTTTTGGGTGCTCTGAGCACAACGGTGATGCCTATTTGAGCCGAAAATGACCAAAAAAAAAGGTCCCCCCTAAATCCACATAAAAAGCTTCTAAAAAATATAGATCTGAAGAACACGACCAAACCATCTCAAATAACGAACAGGGGCATGAAGATCTGAAGCTCTGATACCATGTTAGAATAGGAAAAACCCTATTCTCCCAAGAACACCTGCATGCAAACCTGTCACATGGAAGAAGCAAAGATAGAAGATAGAAGAAAGCTATGGTGGCCAAAAAGCCAAAGGAGACATCGTATGCAACAGAAAACAATATATTAACAATATGTTTCTAGATTACAATGAGATGTAAAAGAACTTCCTAAGAAAAAAAAAGAGGTGAATCCTTATAAAAGGAATCACGAAACCCTAAAAGGGAAAAACCCTAAAGAATAAAAAGATGCCTAAGTTTAACTTAAGCGTAGAGTATAATAGACTAATAATTAAATAAATAAATTATTAGCTATAATATGACTAATAGATTCTTCTCAAAACTACCTTAAGAGGTTCTGCAATAGGAGTATAATTTATTTTTGGGTTTGGTTATCTTGTAGAACATTGTTGGTCATTGATGTTGTTTGGTGATGGATTATATCTTTAAGAAATAGTGCTATTAGTATTAGGGATGTTTGATGCCCTTAGAGGCATAGCACTAGTTGTGCAACGTTAGCAACAATTATGCCATTGTTGGTGATGTTATTTTTTTAGACCAATACTTTGATTTGTCATACGATGTAGTCATATTGGTTTCTTTCTTAATTACATCTTTCAATGTATATCTCTCAGCTTTCAATCTTTTATCGACAAGTTCCTCAAATGTGTCAATACATTATAAATTTAGGGTGCACATCATATTTAGTTGGAAACTCTCAATAAATTTGGATCTTCTCTTTGGTTGGTATGTGAAAGGAGTATTTAGAAGCAATGTTCCTCCAAAGTTGTAGGAAAGAGGAAAAGATTTCACCATTATTATTTGGTGTTACAAATATTTATTAGTGTGTTCTCAGTGACGATGTTGTGAGAGTAGTGGGAAATGAACTTCTCTGCCAATTCATTCCAAGGTCTTATACTTGGAGGTAGTCTAGAGAACCACTCCATGGTTGAACCACTAGTACTTCATGTAAATAGTCTCATTAGATAGGTGTCATTCTGAGCCACTTCTATACATGCCACACAAAACTCTCTAATATGATCATCAAAATCACCATTTTCCTTATATTTGTCAAATTTTGGTTTTTTAAAGTTAGCCAAAACATGTGGCATGTATAGTGTCTTATCAAAGAGATAAGGGAAAATATCTTCCAATGAGTATTTTATTTTTGGTGCGCCAGTCTGAAGTTTTGTCACTTGTTGTTAGAGGGTTTATGCTTGTTGTGCCAGGATTTCAGTATGTGTAAGTGGGACCTGTGTGGAATTTTGGTCAGTGAAGGGGTTCCCACTATGATATAATGATGCTTGATTTTATCTAGGTTGATATCCAAGGTTTGTATAGGACATAGGCACATAAGATGGCGTTGAAACTTGGGGTGTTGGAAAATACATGAAAGGATTATTCCCAATTGTCATGTTTTGACCTAGAAGGTTGGGCAGTATGCCTTGACTGCTAGGATTTTGATTAACCAGAGGGTGGTTGGAAGGGGTCCCTTGGAGAATTAAATGTGGTCCTTGGTTAGCAGGAATGCCTTGTTGAGCACCACTAGGGTTTTGCGTAGCACCTTGGGATACTATGTTGTTTGGTGCCAAAGGATTGAACGTGTTTGTTTGATATGGTGGTGCAATTGTACTTGATGAACTTTCTATCACAATTTGAGGATTGATGATGAGATTAATTTGCGACATGGTGGAAGGTGCACTTGTATTTGAGGTAGCACTAGTTTTTGGGGGATCGCTAGCAAATAGGGGGTTTTAATACTATGCTCTAAATGAAGTGGAGGATATCATAACTTGGGTGGTGTTGTGAGACATATTGTCAGAAGGTGTGGTTGAGGAAATTTGTGAGGATGAATATGTTTGTACAATTCCTACTTACAATGTTTGGGTTGATGATGCACTTTTCATGATGGCATATGTATCAAATCTTACAAGGAGTTTGGCCCTATTTTGAGCAAGCAAGTAAAAGTATCAATTAGGATCAACATACAATAGTGCTTCCATGATTGTCAAAATCCTAGGGTCTTGAAATGTGTTTTTGACTTCTTCGGGTTTATAGTGTTCCCTAACATTTTTGAGCTAAAATTGGTCTATTGGAGGAGTAATGTCCAACCTCCACTAGGTTGAAAAGATGAAAGGTCCATGTCCCTAGTAGGATTGAAATTTGGGTCTATATTAGGGTCCATCTTTCCTTTGTTCTTGTATGACTGGTTAATTATCATTGGTAAATATAAAAGTAATTCTAAAGTCCTAGGGTAAACAATTATTATGAGGAATAAGGTATCACTCTAAAAAAAATTAGATTTTTAGATTTTTCGAATGCAATACGCAGAAAGGTAAATGACAACTATATGAGACAAATGATGCCTAAGGTATGAACAAGGTAACCTTGTGAGAAATTTTGGAAATTTTGAAAGCAATACTTCTAGGAAAAACCTAAGTGATAAAAAAATCTCTTGACCTCAAGTTTAAGACAAATTGATAGGGTGTTGTTTGTGACAAGATGATAGTTTACTTTGAGGAGGTGAAGATTATTCTAAGGATCACTATGGGGATGTCCAAAAGATATGCTTACTAGTTTCAAAAAGGTAACTCTAAAGGTAGAATATTCAACCTTTGAGAATGTAACCTTAATTTTTGTATTTTTCTTGACTTTTGGAAACTAATAAGTTAATATAAAGTAAATGCCCTAAATGTAAGGACGATGCAAATATATGGTTCCTAAATGAAAGGATATGCTAAACATGTGAGGGTGTGACTTTTTATATGCAAGGATATGCTAAACATGGAAGGGTGTGATTTCCTATATGCAAGGATATGCTAAATATGCATGGGTTCATAAATGAATATCCAGTTTCATATGCCAATTGCAGGAAAAAATAAATTTGGATAGAGGCTAAGGACATATCTAGAAACCCAAAATTTGGTCTGATATAAATTGAAAATTTCTCAGGAAATTGTGTTGAATGATTATGGAAGATGTGTCTTAGAATTTGGAAATTGTGTAGCAAGAAAGTAGTAGTTGTGATGCAAGATTATGTCAAATGTGACTAATCAATAGAAAATAAATAGCAGAAAGTGATAGTTGCATAACAGAGATATACAATTACTGTGTAGGATGTTCAATTGCATAGCAGTGCTCTGTCAAATTCTTCTAATGGTCTATGTAGTGTCAATTTTGTGTTTTGTGTCAAATTTAAATGATAACAATATGTAAAAGACTGTATGGATGTTGTGATAATAAATAAAAATAGACAAATACAACCTATGGCTAATGAAAAGACTCTCCTTGTTGAATCCCCTTATAGTAAAGTATCACATTCAATTCAGATAGATAGAAGCTTTGTAGCATTGGCTCTCCCTTACACGACACTCACTTCTCGGGCATACCAAGCTTCAAATTTCTCAAGACCCAAAGACTTTGATAAATTTTATATCTCCAAAGGATGGATACATGAGGGGTGTCTTCAGGCTACACATTTCACAAACCCTGCGTCAACAAGTAGAAGGGGATTTTGGCTCTACAAACAAATGGTGTCTAGTAAGATCCATGGCACTAACCAATAATGAGATGAATGGGTGAGAAAATTATGTCTCTTGTCAGCCACATCGTTTCCCTAGGAACATTCACCCAATCTGAGCTATCACTAACACACCAAGCTTGAGACAACTAGTGTAAACTGGAGTTTACTTGCAGTCTTATTTATATAGTGGTCGGGGGGATTTATCGCTTTAAGTTCATCCCCTAGGGTGATGAGATCCCCAGGTTGGCCTCTCTAATAAAATAAAAAGGGTATCCATCCTAAATAGAGCATGCAAGCGCACCAAACACACTAGATAGAAGGTTCAATTATCAAGTCTCAAATTGAAATTTTATTTACTCTAAAAATAGATAGAAAAGAAAAAGGTTTATTTTAAGCCCCAAAATGAAATGTGAATTTTTTAAGACATATAAGAGTTTCTTCCTCGCCACATGCTTCAAATTAGATATTAGTAACAAAAATCCCTAGATCTAGAAATCAAAATTCATTTGAATTAAGATTACTCATATTGATCATGAAAGTATATTTTTCACAATAAGCCAATATCCTTCAAAAATACTTATTGAAGTCTTGTTAAAATTCTATATCATTATGGTGTTCTTCAACTTCTATTGCATGTCTGAAATTATTATTAATACAGACTTCTTGTTTTCTCTTTTTGTATTCAAAAGGATAACTCAAATTGGCTTTCATATGCTTATGATATTTGGGCATCTGTTGATTGCATCATTTTGCAGGTAATTGCAGCTTTTCTTTCTGCAACTGTGTCATTTTAGGGGTACAAATGTGTTGTTTGTAGCTAAAATGTTTCATTTAGCTATTAATAGTGATGGATAATCTTGCACACATAGAAATAAAATATTGTTAGAAAACAAAAAAAAACAGAGCATCAATGAAAAAACAAATGTGTATTGTAGACATATATACAATTGGATTGTCAAATCCACGGTTATGGTGAATAATCTTACAAAGAATAAACATGACAACCAAAATATGATAAAAAAAAATAGAACAATTATGGCCATTAGAAGGTGGTTACGACATTTTAACATGTGATTGTGGCAAATAGATCACGACTACATGTTGAATGCTCCTCTAGTTGCACAGAAACTAAAAAACAAATAATCAAAAGTACCAGGTGCTTCAAGTCGGGTTCACAAGATGTCATAGGGGTAAAAATTATCAATTATCAATTATATGAATTAAATCTAACCACAAAAGATCTAGATTAATGAAAATTCTAACTCCTATACAAGAGAGAAATGAACAAATAATTGAATGCATCACATATTAAATAATCAATCAAAATAACATGAAAACCATAAATAAGCTCTCCCTTGGCTCTCTCTTTCTCAATGTAATATAGGCTCTCACATTTTCTCAAGTGTGACAACATGAGAATTCAAGATTGTGGTTTTAGAATTATGAGAACTAAGCCTCATTATATATAATTTTGGAATTCAATTGGGGCTGTGTGATCGATTAGATAACTAAAATTGATTAAATAGATGTCTGGTCTTGATTGAATAGATGATTAATCTTGATTGTATAGATGACTAACTTGATTGATAGTTAAGTGGTTGTATGACAGAATAGACTAGATAGTTAACTCAATTTATTGGGAGTAAATTGGATAGATTAGATAGTGAACTAAATTGATTAATTAAAAGATTGGATTGATTGATGAATCAAACTAAATTGAATGGAGAGAACTATTAGTTAGTGGTAGTGAAAAGAGGTGGATCTAGAAGAATAATTTGCATTAAATAAATTCAAATTTTTATATTGTGCATGTGAGGAATAAATAAATTAAATAATTTATTTATTTTTGAAAGAATTAGTTTGCATTGGGGAAATAGGAAATTAAATAAATTGATAATTTATTTAATCTTAGAAGATGCAGTTAAGCAATTGAAATTATCACTTAATTGTGGTGATATTAACAATGAGGAATATTTTAACTAAATAATATAATTATTTAATTAAACTTAGAGAAAGAGATTAATTAAATAATAACAACTACTTAATTAATATTTAGAAGAATACTTAGGCAATCTCTAAAGAATATTAATTAGAAGTTAAATAAATAATTAAATAATTAAAATATTTAATTATTAGAATTAGAGGTAAACAATGGATTTGAAATTTGAATTAGGAAGAAAGACACAAATTAATTAGATAGTAAAAATTATTTAATTAATTAAGACAAAATTAATAAAATTATCGCGCGCGGGATAATTTTTAGTGTCTACAACATGAAACTATCTAATTGTGCAGGGGTTTGTCACCATTGCAGCTTATGCAAGACATGAATCAAACAAACATTAACAAAAATACACTAACAATACTAATTTTAAAACTAAAAAACAAAAAACAATTACTAAACTAGATTAATTAACAAAAAAATCTAAACTAAATTAAACAAACAAAAAACTAAACTAAATTAAAATAATCTAAAAACTAAAGTTTAAACAAACAAATCTGAAACAAAAAAACAAAGTTAAACTCTAAATAATCATTCAAACCCCCCCCAAAAAAGGAAAAGTCATCCAAAGACAAGTTTAGAAAGAGCTAACGTATGAGCTAAAGTATGAGGGAAAATAATGAATGCAGACCATTAATAATGCAACTCAATGCATATGAATGGTGGATTTGTATGTCCAATGTAACACACACAATAAAATGCAGATAACACACAAGACAAGAATGTAAATATAATGCACAACACATATTATTAATAAAGAGAAATAGGATGTACAAAGAACTAGAATGTAAAGATTGCTAGTTTTCTATAATGGATGCTCAAACTGAATGCAAATGACAATGGATGATAAAAGGATGATAGGGGGTGTTTAAATAGATGTCTTCGGGGTGGAATCCCATACCAGAGTGAATGTAGGATAATGGGAGATTAGTGGTATAGGAAGGACAAGTGGTAAGGAGATAAGATAGGTGGTAAATGGGAAATGGTAAGTGGTAAGAGGATTTTATTTAAGACTTTTTGTTTAAATAAGTAGAGAATGACATATTTATTTAAATGAATTAACAAATTAATGGTAATAGAATATATATTATTAAATAGATTATTAAGATGAATAATATAGTAAATTATAATGAATGGTAGGATTATTATAATAGAAGGTGGAATTATTAAATAACAAATTCACCCAATTAATGGAAAAATTGAGATAGATAAGAGGACGATTTAATGAAACAAATTATGTGTCTATGGTAACCATAGAGTTCCTTGAAAGGTGGCATACCAATTGGCATGTGATGAGTGGTATTGTAGAAATATTCCCCCAAATGTAACCACTTAATTCACAATGTTTTCTAACCTATAATATAATTCCTCAAATAACTCTCAATCCATTTAGGCACTATTTCAGTTTTCCCATTCATTTATGGATGGTAGCTAATGCTAGATGTTAACTTTATCACTCTCAAACGAAAGAGTTCTTGCTAAAACAAGCTAATAAATTTGTTTCCTCTATCACCCACAATTGTCTTTGGCAAGCCATGAAGTCTAAAAATTTCTTTGAAGAACAAATTTGCTACTTGAGGTGCTTTAAATTATGAAGATATAACATGAAAGTGAGCATATTTTGTAAGCCTGTCCACCACCACATATAGACAATCTTTCCCTTGGACTTTTGGCAAGCCTATGATGAAATCACTTGATATACTTTCCCATTTCTAATTTCGTATGGGAAAAGGGTGCAATGGCCCCGCTGGAAAAACATGTTCCACCTTGTTTTGTTGAAGCTCCTTGCATTCCCTTACATATTTCATTACATCCTTTTTCATCCCTTTCCAAGAGAAATGCTCCCTTACTTTTTTACATGTCTTGTAGAAACCCAAATGGCCTACAAGTGGAGTGTGATGGAAAGCATTGAAAATATTTTTCTTTATTTTGGAATTAGCTATAAGAAACACCCATCCTTTGTATAGAATTAGATCATCAACCATCTTGAACCTATCATTTTGTGCCTTGTCTTCCACAATATTGTTAGCAAACTAATTTTTGGCATACTCAACAATGATTAATGATTTTCACTCAACAGATATATCAGAAATAGAGAATAATAAAGGTTTTCGAGACAAGGCATAAACCACTACATTGTTATTCCCTAATGAACTCAATATCAAATTCATAGGATTGAATTTTACTTACCCACTTCTATTACTAGTCATTCAAATTCCCTTGACTGAGGAAGTATTTCAAACTATTATGATCAGTCTTAACCAAAAAAAATATGCACACTAAATATTATCTAAGCTTGGTCAAAGAATACATTATAGCTAGCATCTCCTTATCATAAATTAAGAGTTTATGCTTAGCCTCTTTGAGATTCCTACTTTCATACACTATAGGGTGTTTATTTTGCATCAAAACAACCCCTATTCCTTCACCAAAAACATCACAATACAAAACAAAAGGGAGTGAAAATTTTAGAATATCCAAAATAGGGGTTGAACTCAATGCCTCTTTAATCTTATCAAAGGATTTTTGAGATGATGGATTCCATACAAATTCTCCTCTCTTCCTTAGGTTTGTCAAGGGGCCAGGTAGCTATAAAAACCCACTTACAAACCTTCTATAGTAGTTGCATAATCCTACAAATCCTCTCAATAGTTTCAAATTTCTAGGCCTAGGCCAACCTTGGATGGCCTTGATCTTCTCTTCATCAACACTCACCCCTTTCTCATTGATTTTGAAACCCAAATACATGATTTCTTACAACCCAAATTCACACTTAGATGTTTTTGCATAAAAGGAATGCTTCTCTAGAATACCCAATACCTCATCCAAATGTTTTAAATGATCTTCCCTAGTCTTTCTATAAACTAACATATCATTAAAGAAGACCAAAACAAACTTCCTCAATTGTAAGATGAAAACTTGATTCAGACATGATTAAAAAGTTGCTAGTGTATTTCAAAAGTTTGTCTTATGTACATCTTCACCCCTAAATTTGATTTGACGGTATCCTGAACACAAATCAATCTTGGAAAGGTACCTTGCTCCATGAATTTCATCAAACAATTTGTCAATTTTTTGAAAGGTTCTTGATGGTCCTCTTGTTGAAAATGAACTAATCTATACACATCCTCACAGTCCCATCCTTCTTCTTAACTATCACTACAAAAGATGCAAAATGGATAGAACTAGGTTTGATATACATCATATCCAACAATTCTTTTATTTCCTTTTCAATTTCCTCCTTGTATACCTTTGGATAATGGAAGGGAGTGATCATTACTAGTTTTTCTCCTTCTTCAAGCTCATGATATGTTGGAAACCTGTATTAAGAGGCAACCCTAGAGGTATGTCCTTGAATAGCCCACTATGTTTATCTAAAATAGATTGAACCTGCACATTAGTAGTTCCCTCTTTCCTAGCAGTATTTTTGTTGGTGATAACACATTTTTATTCCCATGTAATCTTCCCTTTACAAAAACTCTCTCTATTCTTTTAGCTAATATCTTCATTGTTCCTTTGTTGGTCAGTCCATGTAATATTATTTTTTCCCCATTATGTTGGAAGGATATTTCCATCTTTCAATGATTGGTCTCATATTTGTCTATTTTATGCAACCAATAACACCCAAAAGCTATCTCTATGTCCATATCAATCACATAGAAATTATCACATAATTTATAATCACCCATTGTCAATTCCATTTGAGGAACTTTTCAAGAGAAAGAGAGAATATTGGTGCTCACTACCTTTACATCAAATCCCTCAATTGGAAGTATATTTAGCCCCAACCTCCTTGTTACTTCCTCATTAATGTATTTATAAGTTTCCCCATTATCAATAAGGATAATTATCGTTTGTCCTTTCAAGACTCCTATAATGTGGAATGCACTATTAGAGTAATAAAGTGATTCCACTTATTAATTAAATCATATTAATTTAATTATTAAGTCACTTATTATCTCTATTTCACTTATGCTAAACTTTAGGCATATAATAATTAATTCTTTTATAAATTATTATTATGCAACTTAGATTTTTCCCCTTTAGGGTTTCCCTTTTAGGGTTTCGATCACCTTCATAAGGGTTGATCTCTTTGTATTTTGAATTCCCTCTCTGAATGAATATTTTTCCTTTCAAAACTTTTTTGTCTCCAAACTTTGATTTTGTAATAGCTTATTTTTGCATGCAGATGATCTTGGCTTATGAATTCTTTGAATTCTAACATGGTATCAGAGCCTTGTTGTTGCTGCCCGTTCCTAATTTTTTTAAGTTTTTGAAGCTCCAAGGGTTTCAAGGTTTTTCTACATTTTTTGTGTGGATCTGGAGGGGATTTAATGGTATCAGAGCTACGTCTCTTCTTTGGAAAAGCTTAAAGGCTTAAGAGAAAAGATCATATAATGGAGAAGTACATACTTGACAAAAATATTGAAAATAAGAAGCTAGAAATTCAGATGTTCTATGAGTAGTATAAAAAAGCTAGAATCAATACAAAACAAATGTTAGATGAAAGAAATATTATGGCATCTCGTTGTAATGAAACTTATTATCATGAGGAAGAGATACCAGATTTCTTTGTCTTCAGGATCAACTACAAGAAAAGCATCAGATACATCAGAAGAAATCATCACAAGCCTAACTAAAATCAATCAACATCTAGCTGGACAAGTAAAATATCTGTAAATCAGTCAAGAGACACATATGGTAAGAATGATTGATGTCATGAACAATGCTAGACAAGCTAAGCAAGAAAGAACACTAGCTATTGATGATAGAAGAAAGATTACATAAAAGCTACAAGAAAAAGAGTTTGAAATATAGAGACTCACATAGCATCACCATGAGATTACAAATCAGATTATTCTTATGAGTCAAGAGGAAAACAAAATAAATGTTGAACTCATTGAAAGAATAGAAGCTATCGGTGAGCTAAGGGCCCGTTTGGTTGAGGGGTGGAATTGGAATTGAACGGGAATTGGCATTTCCGAATTCCTAAAATGTTCAATTCCCTGTTTGGTTCCAAAATTAGAAATTGGAATAGGGTTATGCGAATTCTAATTTTGGGCCTTTTTGAGCATTCCACAATTCCCCCTCAGGACCTGGAATTGGAATTGAAAATTGGAATTGGAATTGAGAGTATTATTTTGTGAAGGAAA